>JASDQU010305618.1:81852-140357 GCA_032191745.1 Picea mariana | reverse complement strand
TCGTAGTTAGTATCTTGTAGATAGAATAGTTAGCATAGTTTATAATTAGTTTAATATAGTTAGTTTAGTTTGTTTTATTAGTTTCTAGTTTCCCCTAATTTAGTTTGATTTCTTTGATTTAGTTAGTATAGTTAGTTTAGTTTGTTTTATTAGTTTCTAGTTTCCTTAGTTTAGATCACTTAACTTAGATCAACTTTTTTCTTCGGTTTCCTTGCGAGACATTAGAGTGGCCAACGGAGCCGTTAAACTCATCAGGGTGGTCCATACCAAACGGCTTGGGTTATTTAGACAACCCCGGACCGGTTCCACTCTCCCAGTTGACGGGCGAAACTGACCGTCCGTCAACTGGNTTCGCCCGTCAACACGAATGTGGGATAAATAAAAATTAGGCATATTGTCTACATATAAACCTAAAATTATATGGACCATCAGTAAGTTTAATACATGTGGGATAAATAAATAAAGATGATAAATATTGTATTTAACATTTAAATAACAAAATAAAAGAGTAAAAATTGTTTTTAATTTTTTAGGGAAAATAAGCAAAAAACATTGGGGGAAAAATTTGAGGGGGAAATTTTGAAGGGAATATTTTAGGGTGAAAGTTTGGGGAATATTTTTGGGGGGAATTTTAGAGGGAAATTATATTTGGGGAGGGGGCATTTAGAGGGAAAAGATCATTATACATGTTATAATAATATCATAGGGAGGGTGAGCATTTCTATCATTCTATGTTCTTAGAGAGAAGGGATGGCTTCATCAGAAAAATTAGATTTTATTTCTGAGACATCAACAAATTGCTCACATACCTCTTCTGTTGGGACTAGTAAATGCCATAGGAATGTTTTTAATGAAAATGAGGCATCGTCTTTTTCAGCTAGTCATAATTTTGATCATGGTGCAAGCAATTTTGTTCAACATGTTCGTCATGAAAGTCCTAAATCAGAGGACTTTGAAGGCATTGATGATAAGAGGTGGAATATGATGGTGATATATCTAGTCAGCAGTTTAATAGTAATGAAAATAATCAAAATGTAGGTCAAAGTGGAGACTATGATCAACGTTTAAATGATTGGGATGAAAATTTTCGTCCAAGTGAGGAGATTCAACGTACCGATGAAGATTTCCAAGGCACCAATGAAAATGATGGATAAATTCCCTCAAGTGGAAATTTTAAAAGAAATGAAGATGATTATGACAACGGTGGACACTTTTTACCGAGTGGGGAATTTAAAGACAATAATGTTGGGGATTATGATTTTCCTCCTAGTGAGGATTTTGAAGGTACTGATGAAGAGTTTCCTCCAAGTGAGGATTTCCAAGGCACAAATGAGGATGAAGAAGAATTTCCCCCAAGTGGGGATTTTAAAAGTAATGATGACGATTATGGAAATGCTAGACAATCTTTCTCGAATGAGGAGTTTAAAAGAAGCAATGTTGGTGCTGATGATTTCCCTCAAAGTGAGGATTTTGAAGGTACTGATGAGGATAATGAAGATTTTCTCCAAGTGAGGATTTTGAAGCTAGTAATGAGGATGATGAAGAATATATTTCAAGTGGTGATTTTCAAAGTAGCGAAGATGATTACGCCATTGGTGGTCACTCTCTCCTGAGTGATAAATTAAAAAGCAACAATGTTTATGTTGATTTTCCTCCAAGTGAGGATTTCCAAGATACTGATGAAGGTTTTCAAGGAACTAAGCAAGATGGTGAAAATTTTCACTCAAGTGGGGATTTTGAAAGCAATGAAGATGATTATATCAATAGCGGACACAATGTTGATGATTATTTTCCTCCAAATGATTATGTTTATGATGATGTTCTCAAACATTAAACTACAACAAATGAAGGTGATCGACATTCTCTAGCACATTCTCCTAACAATGTTTTGCTTGATACTCCTTGTGGTGATAAGGAAAATCCTTCTAGTGAGGATGTTGAAATAGTGGAGACATTGCAAAGAAAAACTGTGTCTATGACCAAGATTAGACCTTTTTATATCAATCCAAATAATTCTAGTTATACAAGGTCTAGGAAATAATTTCTCACTAAATCAATTTCCATAAAAGAATTGATTTCAAGTGAATGTTGTCAAAATAATTGTTTGAAAAGCATGGACTATATGTATGTCTTGAATAAAAGGAAGACATATTTGTCAATGAATAAGAGCATGCAAAATTCAAATTTGATGGGGTGCATGATATCCACCAATACAGTATGTGATTATCTCATTGGGAATATTTTAATTTGCAGAAAGGCTTTCAAGAAAATTCACTCAACTGGTAATCTTCATCTATCAACAATCTAGACAATGTTGGAAAAAGATCCATCATTTTATTCAAAGGTACATCATGGACGAGAGAGTTGTCCATTCAAAAACACTGCATTGTCATGGATGCATGATTTCTTTTCCAAACATGGAGAGTGTATGCCAGATAGAGACATAATACATATTCCATATATTTTTTTAAGGAGGGAAATCTACAACTTGTACAAAGGATATGCTGAAGGTGTTGAAGGAAAGGGTAATTTTATTACATATGCATATTTTACAAGAATATGAAAGAAAAAATTCAACAATGTCTGTATTCCTAAGAAGTCAAGGATGGGGATTTGTAGTATATGTGTTACTCTTAAATCAAGAAGAGATAAATCTAAAGGGGTGGAAAGAGGTATGTATTTACTATTTTTTTTTTTTTTAAATTGAACAGTTATCAACTATGAAAACATACGATCAATATTTCCATTTTATGTCATGTGCAGATTCCATAACCAAATCACTTCAAGAACATCAGAATCAACAATCAAGTGAAAGAAAAAAAATTTACAAACATCGAAAGAAGTGTTATGATGCTCCAAACAAATATTTAGGTATGATAATTGATGGCATGGACTAGAAGAAAACACTTCTACCACATTTTTTCCATACACCCAAACATTTATAGGAAGATAATTTCATTTAGTTTCACTTGGTTGGTTGTATGGTTTTCAATGGAAAAATGTGTCCAAGAGTTTACTTCACAGCTCCAAATATTCATAATGATGAAAATCTGACCATCACCATAATAAATCATGTGCTCACCCACTGGTCTGGAAATCTTCCTCAAGTTCTCTATCTACAATTGGACAACACTAGTCGTGAAAATAAAAATCAAATTGTGTTTGGATATCTAAGCATGCTTGTTGAAATGGGAATATTTCAAAAGGTGAAAGTTGGTTTCCTTCTTGTTGGACACACTCATGATCATATTGATCAAATGTTCAGTCATTTTCCAGTATCATTGAAGAGGAAAAATGTTGGAAGTCTACCATCATTGATTGAATGTATCAAGAAAACATACATTCCAAAGCCTGTTTTTCATATATTAGAATAAATTTTTGACATGAGAAGATTTATTCAGGGATCACATTGTGAAGAAAAATGTATTGATCAGCTTAATGACATTATCTTCCAACATCAATTTTGTTTCAAAAACATTGATGGGAAAACACTTATATGGGGAAAGCAGTATTCAACTACTACAGAATGGGGGACTTCATCAAGTTTATCATTTTTTAAGATCATTTTGGATCGTTCAATTTTTGCATCAAAGTTATTACTTTTACAATCAGTTGCTGAAATCCATAATGCATGAATGTAACATCCCGCTCTTGTGCACATTGTGCAAACTTAATCTTCGAGGACACCTGCTTGTAAGTGATCTGGATTATTATACTTTTGGGCATTTGATTTATGATTATGAGGCATTATGAATTGATGACATGTTATTTGGCTACATTGACATAGACAGGTGCTATTGACTCAATTTTCTTGAGTGTGTAGGATTTTTGACCTCGAGGATGTAGAGGCATCGATGGAACCCCTTGGACTCCAGATCGAGTCAGGGAGTGAACTACTGGGGGTTTGATTGTTGTATATCTAACATTTGTGCATCTAATTAGATGATATTATATTGGATACTATATCTGACATGATTCGTTGATGATGCAGGCTGATGATAGCTTTCCGACTAGACTCACATGTGGAGTAGAGGGGTCACGCACAAATACTAGAGACATTGAGGGAGAGGTGTGGACAACAGCCTTGACACAGCCTACTAGCACTCCTGTTGTTGCTTGAACTGTAGGTTAATGACCACCTAGTTCAAGAAGACCCACGATTCCATGAGGGTCGACTACGAGAATCACTCATGATGATTCTAAGGGGCATGCAATAAGGAAGGGGCCTTATTCTTTTGAGGCCCTTAGTCTCCCACAAGATATCTTGGTGGAGTATTGACTCCAAGGGTTTTTGATGTCTACCAAGTCAATCAATAGGCGAGTGGCACCCTTGGAGCACGCAGTGTGTCCTAAAGGGCACGTCGCGTAGGAGAAACAAAAAGAGGCGAGTTGCATACTTGGAGCACCTAATGCGTCCTGAAGGGCACGTCGCGTTGTTAATTAATAAATGAATAAACCTAGATGGCCTTAGGACAAATAACGTGATAATAAAAAATTAAAACAATTTCCCTAATAAAATGTCACCCAGCCTCGAAAACTGAAATCTAGGTCTGGGTGAAACTTGCGGTAAAAGAAAAATTTGTATGTAAAAATAAAAATAAAAATAAATAANCACCCAGACCTAGATTTCAGTTTTCGAGGCTGGGTGAAACTTGCGGTAAAAGAAAAATTTGTATGTAAAAATAAAAATAAAAATAAATAAATAAAAATGATAATCATCATTAATCATGTGTCGAGAAGGGGGTAAGTAATTATTTTAATTTATAAATATCTTTTGGGGGATAAATTTTTTTTAAAAATGGGAAATAATTGTTTTGTCACTTATGTTAATTAAAATTTATTAATTAAAAAGGAAAAAGGGAAAAAGTTAATTTTCTACACCTGTCAAATTGAGTTTTAAATAAAAAGGGGAAAGAGGGAAATCTAAAAAAATTAGAAAACTAGGAAAAATTCAGGAAACATAAAAAGAAAGGGGAAACACAAGGAAAAAGAAAAAAGTTTAACTTAGTAAGGTATCTAGCATTTAAGAACTTTCTAAATTAAACTCAACTAGTAAATTAGTAAGGGGGAAAGTCATTAAAACTTGTAAGGGAAAATGGGGACACCTAGGAGTGATTCTAGGAGTGACTTTAGGTGAGTGAGGGAAATAAGGGTAATTAATTAATTAATGAAATTAATTTATGGAGGAGTGAAGGTGATGGGTGACACATGTATGGGGAAGATATTTATGAATTTTATTATTAAAAAAAAAATTAAATGGGAATTAGGGAAAGTAAATGACTTAAAAACTCTATATAATGGAGGGAGGAGAAGGATGAAGGATCTGTTATGTTTGCGTAATGTTACACTGTAGAAATTCAGACTTGACTGACTTATCTTGTGAGAGTTTTGATACCTAGCTCGGTGAGGAGTGGTAGCTCGGCCTTGTGAGGCGAGCTAAGCTAGTTGATTCTTTGGTTAGTGTGCGTGGCCCCTTTACAGCTCGGGGGGATAAGGGGGAAGAAGAGTACCCATAGCATTGGATGGGAGGTACCGGTGAAGTCTCATTGGTTGAAAAGCGAGAGTTGCATAGAGCGCGTGGGACAACAACTCAGAGTGGGCGACTTGGGCTATGGTACACTTCCTTTATTTCTATAGGATAGATTGTTAGTATACTTTACGCTTTTAGTTTTGTATTTAAATGGGTGAAGAAAATGATTGGCCTAGAATTTTATTTATAACTGAATCTCCCCCATAGCCTTAAGCTCACTGTTGATTGATCCCCTTGGATTTTGATCCCTGATTGTAGTGACTGTCCTATGGTTATTGATTGTGATGATTTGTGGTTCCTTTTTTTTGCTTCACCTTCATCCCTAGCTCATCATTCCACGCCTAATTAGTCGGCTAGGAGTTGGATCTACAGTCATCACTTTGGTGTTAATAGACCTATGGATCCAAACAAACTTCTTTCCTGTGCATGGATGATGAGTGACGAATGTTTCTGCCCGACCGTCTAGCGCTGTGGTTTATTCCAGGTAGAGTGTTGTCTTGCGACTTGATGCGGATAATTGACTCAACAACTTATTGACTGATGGTGAAATTTTATCTTTTTCTTGTCTGTGATTTTCCCTTGTTACTCTAGCAATTGCCATTTTTTTATTTTAAACCGTAAATGTTACATTTTAAGACTACGATTTTAATAACCACTGATCTTTAGAACCACGATTTCTTTACCTGTTGACTGCAAGGAACTCGGCAATGAAATTGGGGCAGCGAATTGTAAATCATTGGTTTGACATTTTGTTTATTGATGTATATTCTCTGATTGCGTATTAGCTATGGATAGGTTATGTTTTTTTTTATCTCTATGATATATAATCATTACCAAAACGTTTTTCTCTTCATCATTTGAATGGTCTGTTTGCGTATTACTCTTATAGATACTCGTTTTTATTTCTTTATTCCCTATTATAGAAATTGTTCAGTTTTAATTAGTTTCCATACTGCAAAATGATTTTCACGGAGGAGTGAGATTTTCTTATTGGCTGTGCCTTACTTATGCCTGGACTGAGTTGGTGTTTTTCTGAGTCTTCTTATTTATTTAATAACAACGACTCATATATTTCTTTCTATAGTTTATAATGTATAATGACTTGATGTAATGGAAATGCGAGCATATCAATGGGGAATGTGATTGTGTTAATGACAATGCAGTTGCTTATTTATTTATGACAACGAATATATAACTCCATTCTGATGTGTTTTGTATAGCAATTTTGCCTTTTTCAAGTCCGTGAGTTTGCTTCTTACCTGGCGAGGTTACCCACCTTAATATTGAGCTGACATTCATTACTGCCCTGCGATTTCTGAAGGGGTTTCCTTGCCTGAATTTTTTATTTGCATTTTTACTTGAAGGTGCGTCATTGCATGTATTTACTGCTCTGAATATTTTTTCTTTTAAGACAACTCTAGTTGCTTGTGTACTTGGCTTTTGCCCATGGTCTTCACTTTGTTACTGACTTACCTTGGGTCTACGTGATTACCCTCTCTCACAATGTGTTTTCATTTATTAATGGCCTACATTGGGTGCGTTGTCATCTGTACATTACCTGTGTGTTAACTGATAGTCAATGCATAAATTGATTAAACACATTATATATTCAGTGGTATTTATTTAGATTACCCAGTGACTATGCGATCTGCAAGCATTACATTTTTAATTAATAGCCAGTTCTTAAATTTGATTAAACACATTATATATTCAGTGGTATTTATTTAGATTACCTGGTGACTACATGATATGCATGCAATCCATTTTTAGTTAACAACCAATGCTTAAATTTGATTAAATGAATTATATATTCAGTGGTATTTATTTAGATTATCTGGTGACTATGTGATCTGCACGCATTTTAGTTTTTTTAATTGACAGCCAGTGCTTAAATTGATTAAAGATGCATTTTATATTTAGTTGTATTGTATTTAGAATGTCAGGTGACTTATCAATATACTCAAATTTCGTTTTATTTCTGACATCCAATGAGTAATTACACAATTGTTTTACAGCAATGAAATGTTACATTTACTTACACAACAACTTCTTACCCTTTAGACAACCACCTCGTGCGTTTTATGAATGTCAATAGTTGACCAATGTATTTATCAAAGAACTTAATTGGACACAAATTATAACTTGTATATTAAAGTTCCGATTAATAATTTATATAGCCTTCTCATTTAACTTAAACTGGTTAAATATCGACAAGTTATTTTTAACATCAATGTCATTTTTGGGGTAGCATAGATCACCTTTAAAAATGTTAAGAGTTCACCTATTTTTAATAAGTAGTGTATACTACTGACAAGTGTTTTTATTTGGTTAAATGCCTATTTTAGTTCACCTTTCTGATACTTTGATGAAAATAGTAATGATAAAGGTCCACTCCTTCACCCCTAGACTTCTTGCTTGACGAATATCAATATGATTTAGACATCAGGATTATGGGTGTACTAGTCTTTTATCTTGTGCAAGCATAATGGACAAGATTTTAGTATATGCTCAGCTAAAACCTTACTAGCCTTTAGTTTTTGGCAGTTTTGCGCCTCATGCCTTAGGTCGAGCTGGAAGGGGTGATTGGTCTGTCTATACACCACAGGTTTTCTTATAGGAAACAAGAATCCTCCGATCCTTCATGCAATTTAATTTGAGGGTTATCTTGCATCTTGTCTACCCATTGCTTGGGGGCATAGGCGTAGTCTTCCTGTTAGTTATTTCGTCTCCTAGCGCATCAGATTATCTAGATTCCTCAGTCTAGATAGGATGTGTTGTGCCAAGGTTATTGATGCATCTATCGCCTGCGGACAACATGATTCCCGATGAGGGTATCATGGTGCACCCTATTGGATAGCGGCGAACACGAACTTGGCCGAAGTCGGTGCGTTCTGTGTGAGTGTTGTCGAGCATTGTAAGTTGACTTTGGTGCATGGGTGGAATGCCTTCATGCATTTGGTTAGTGCACCTTGAGGTTCGAGTATGGTTCGTCAAGGTCGTTGTGTCAGGAGGGGGAATTTGTCCCTTATCTTGTAGGCGTGTCATGTTGCGTGGGGCAGGTAGTCGTTCCTCCTTATTGACCTTCGCATGTTTCGTCCAATTTCCCTTGTGCCAGTGAGTGGAGTCATAGTTGTTGTTGCCTGTTCTACGATCATGGTGCTCGCCGTCCGCTTTGTCATTTAGATGTAATCGTCATTGTTGTCCTATTTTTGTCAAAAAAAATTGTACTTTTTCTTTACTTGTAGCCGTAACAGAGGGGCTGTTACATATGGTATCAGAGCAGGTTCAACCCGTGACTTGGGATCACTACAACTTTCGTTGATATGATTTTTGATTATAATGTTGCTAATTAAGTTGATTTGTATTTTTGTAGGTAATCATGGTTAGAGGACACCGTGGAGGCAGACGATAGAGTGCTAGGGAGGAGGCGCGATGCCTCCAACAACATCCATGCCAGAGGGGTCTAACCCCCAAGGAGACGAACATGTTTTCGGGTAGGAGCAAATAACGGTGGGTGACTTAGCTGGGCTGATGAGGTCTTTTTAGTAGATGTCTGAGACACTGGTCAGTTGTTTGGATAGAGATGAGGCCAAGGCATTGGCACCCCCTAATGGTCCACCACATGCTCCGTTTGGTACTGGTAGTGTTCACCGTGAACTCGAGAAGGTCAAATTTATCGAGTTATTTGGTGCCTCAGACAACGCAACTGTTGAGGCATGGTTGGAGAATATGGCGATGTGCTTTGCACTTCACGACTATACCTCTAACATGAAGGTCTGCATGGAGGTCTTTCAATTGAAGGGGAGCGCTCTTTTATGGTGGAAGATGCTCCTGCCACAACTGAACATGACCGTCGAAGACGTGTTATGGGAAATGTTTGAGGAACAGTTCTAAGAGAGGTACCTATCAGAGGAATTCATTGAGCATCATCTCAACAAGTTCAATGTCTTACGATAGGGCGGTCGTACGGTGCCAAAGTATGAGGCCCATTTTATGGAGTTGCTTCGGTATGCTCTGCATCTTAATATTGAAAAACATAAGGTCAACGGGTTCGTATTCAACCTTAATGGAAGAATACATGCAAAGTTTAGGATTATGATGCCTCAAACCTTGCATGATGTCATCCAGAAGGCCCTCATAGCAGAGGAGGATCTTGTCAATAGGGCTCAGAGAAGGACTCCAATGAGACCAGTAGGGAAGGTGTCATCTGGTGTGCAGCAACATTAGACACCATCCAGACATACGCCAGGATATCTTGGCTTCCATAGGAAATCCACTTTCACTACACCTCGACAACCAACACTTCAGTAGCAGACACCTTATCGGGGACCACATCATCATCAGTAGCATCGACCACAAAAACAACAGTTTAGGCCTGTTCAACAGAACAAACCAGGATTCCAGGACGGTGGGCTGTCATCTTCTACTTCGGGTACCAGGAGTACTGGACCAAAGAAGGGGTGTTGGATGTGTGGGGAGCCACACTACTAGCGCGACTACCTTATGGAGAGGACTAGAGTTTCTGGATCATCTGTACCCACTACCGTGGGAGATATGGGCAAGGCCCATCAGATTCATGTAGCGGTGAATAATTTCCATTCAGAGCACTAGTCAACTGTGCTCGAGACGTCAGCTGTCGTCGCTGACCAGACCCTTAGTATTTTTATAGATCCCAGTGCTACCAAGATTTTCATTTATGGTGGAATGCTAAAAAGGATTAAGGTAAAGGGAGTCAAACAATATGAGTTTAGCTTCACAGAGATGGCTTCTGGAGCCAAACAAAAGGTTGGAGGAAAGGTTAAGGGTTGTACACTCAACCTGGGAGAGTTTGTCACCAGGGCCAACATGTACGTCATGATCTTAGGATCTTATGACATCGTGATTGGTATGGACTGGTTGTAATCGCATGAGGTGATACTCAACTGTAATACAAAACGATTGAGCTTGTTCGATGATGAGGGACAAAGACGCGTTATTGTAGGATGGAACCAGGGAATTTCCCTGAGGTTCATCTTTTCCTTACAGATACGGAAGAGCATGTGCAATGGATGTAAGCTCTATGAGATCCTTGCGTTAAATGAAAAGGGAGTAGCAGAAAGTCTAAAACACCTTGCGATGGTGAGAGAGTTTGCGGATGTCTTCTTAGAGGAGTTGCTTGGGATGCTGCCAGAGAGAGGGAATTGGAGTTTACCTTAGAACTGAAACTGGGGACTCAACCGATAGAAAGAAATCCTTATCGAATGTCGACCCTAGAGTTACAAGAGTTGAGAATGCAACTGAAATAATTGTTGGACCTGGGATTGATACGTCCAAGTGTGTCCTTGTGGGGAACACCTATTATTTTCATACAAAAGAAGGATGGGTCATGGAGGATTTGCATTGACTACCGTGAATTGAACAAGGCAACGATCAAGAATCAATATCCATTGCCGAGGATTGATGATCTGTTCGATTCAATGAAGGGTGTGATGGTGTTCTTAAAGATTGATTTGCGAACAAGATATCACCAATTATGGATCAAGGAGGAGGATGTCAAGATACCGGGAGATGGAGGAATCAAGACCTGATACTCTTCATCATAGGAGTCTCAAAGTGTCGAAATGAAAAATTGTGAAATACAGTTTTGAATAAGGCCTGGTCACCACCGATGGTCACATCGTCGAAAAGATGTAGAGAAGAGCTTGAAGAGATAAGTTCCCTTTTTGGAGTTTCGGGGATCGGGAGTTGGAAGAGTCAGAGTGACTCGCAACAGGAGTTCACGACATGTGAAATCGTGAAATATCGAAATGCGAAATGCTGAAATGATCAAAGCTAGTCCAGATAAGCTCCCTTTTCAGAGTTTCATGGATCGAGAGTTGGAAGAGTCAGAGTGACTCGCAACAGGAGTTCGCGACATGCAAAATCGTGAAATAGCGAAATGTGAAATGCCAAAATGATCAAAGATAGTCCAACTAAGCTCCTTTTTTGGAGTTTCAGGGATCGCGACATGGAGCATCAAGATAACTCTTTATCACAGAAAAGACGAAACGCCGAATGCCAAAATGCTGAAATGTCGATGTAGCCAGTGGTCACCACCGGTGGTCACGTAAGTGGAAGAAGCTAGCATAGCTAGGCTCCATTTCAAGGTTCGCACTATAACTACTAGAAACCATTGATGGTTTCTTCTAGAAGACTCGAAGATACTTCTATGTAAGTTCCAGAGGAGCTGAAGGGTCTCAAGGAATCTTCCAGTGGAGTGAGATTGGTCATAGAGGCGATTGACAGATGGAAGAGCGTTGAAGCTTGTAACTGCAACAGAGAGGTTGATCTTGACTGTAACAGAGAAGACGAAGTGTCTTGACTGCTGGAGAGGTGAAAGAATCTTGGCATAACACCCAGTGATGATGGATGCATGGGTTTAACTACCAAAGAAGTTGAAGAGTTGCAATGATGATCAGGCAGAGCACTTGACATGGGGAGAGCATGCAGAAGCATGGCGATATAGAATGCAAAAGGTGCACAGAGACTATAAGTATGCTGAACAAAGAAGAGATGGGTTGCTATTGTTGAGAGTGATTCGGGGCGAGTAGAAGGAGGAGAGTGCAGCAGCTGAAATACAGAGAAGAAGAATGGTGCATTGAATGGAGATGGCCCACAGAGTATAAAAGGCAGAAGCATAGAAAGCACAAGGAGGTGTGCAGAAAGACAGTGAGACAGTAAAGGAAGACTGAGGTGCTCTTTTAGAGAAAAATAGAAGATCAAAAATTGCAAGAAGATGCAGACAGAGAGACACTGATACAGGAGAACAGATCAGCATAGCAGAACTGTGATAAGCTTGGTAAGCCAATGATAAATATTGTATCACCGTGATAAACTTATATATATAACAAACTTTATATTTCAAGGTTGTAGGGAGGCGCTAGGGAGGACTGTTTTCCTCAGAGGTTCAAGTGGGTGCTTTAACACAGGGAGTTGTAGCTTCCATCTGGTTGCAGCCAGAGAAACCAGGGTGGCAGGGTGGTGCAAGGGAGAATTGTTGTTCTCTGTTGTACAGGTTGGTGCCTGTGTGACTGGAAGTTGGTGCTTCCATCTAGTTGGAGCTGGAACAATTAGGGAGTTGGTGCTTCCTTCTAGTGGGTGCTAGAGAAACCAGGGAGTTGGTGCTTCCTTCTAGTAGGTGTTAGAGAAAACAGAGAGTTGGTGCTCTCAACAAGTTGCAGCTTGCAATATAGAGGTTGTAGCCTCACAATGAGTTGAAGCTCATATGTATGATAATGTAAAAAATATAAATATTAATTATCATATAAAGAAGAAGAGGTTTTTACCCTGTATGGGTTTCCTCAGGAAATATCTGTCTCTGTAGATTTCATATGTGACAATGATGTTCAATGTTCTATTTCTCACTTCATTGAATTATTGTGATTGTCATTAAGTGCTCTTCAAAGAATTTAAAATAAGCATAATTGTTCAAACACAGTAACAACTGATTCACCCCCCCTCTCAGCTGTCCAACAACCCTTGTGCCAATGAGTGGATTCATAGCTGTTGTTTTCTATTGTGCGGGTGTGGTGCTCGCCGTCAGGTGTGTCGTTTAGTAGTAATCATCATTGTTGTCCTATTTTTGTAAAAAAAAATTGCACTTCTTCTTCGCTTGTAGCCATAACGAAGGGGTCATTACAATGAAGGCGTAATAGAGATGTAGGTTATTATGAATTCCTAGAAGAAATTAAAATGTCCATTAAGGATAAATATGAATACTTGATGTTGTTGATTTTGTTTGGTGGGAGTATTTTTCAATAGTCAAAGTGACATAATTTCAAGCTCAACAAATGAAGATACAATGTTGACTCCATTTCATTGGCCACAAAATATGCCAAACGAATCTGAAGAAACAAACATTGTTGAAGTTCAAGAATCTCAAGTTTCTATTGATTTTACCCAAGCAAAGGAAAGATAAATTTATATTGGTTCGTGAAGGTTGCGTGCACAATGTGAAGCCATGGAAGACCTTTACAGGGGTTCAATACAAGATATTAAGGAGGGAAACAAGATTGCAGTTTTAGCGACTGAAGATCCACGTGGTTATCCATTCTGGATAGGAAAGGTTATAAAGATTGAGAAATAAAATGATGATGTTATTGCAATTGAAGTTCATTGGTATGCAACAGGTACACACCCATTTAATGGTGTGTACAAGCCATAGATGGTGGTTGAGAAACATGTCAATAGAAAGAGAAAAAGAAAGGGTCAAAATACAACTCATTGTCGCACTGACCTCTTAAGATTAGATGCTGTTGACATACTTGTTTATGAATTCAATTTGACAACGAGAGGAACTCTTCGCTCCAAGACAAAAAATATTATCAAGAGGTTGTTGCTGCAAGAAATAAATGCAAGATGGAAGTCTGCTGAACCTAGTCATAGATCTAAAAGGCATTTACCATCTGAAATGTTAGGCATGCATGTAGACTTAGATGGTGCATTCATCGACAATAGAGAAGATTATGGATCATCTACATCTTCATAAAAACATTCATCTGAAGACAATGCATACTCTGATGGTATTTCAGAAACCATGAGTCAATCTGAATAAGTGTATGGAACATTTTATGAATTGTTTATCCATATGATGTTTGTATGGTAACTAAAAAAGAGCATTGAACTTACATACGATCTTACATGAAGTTATGAATCTTTTTTTATGTTTTATGAATGATATGTTATTTTATTATGGATAATATAATAAAATTTCTTAGCTCATATGTTTTGAATATGGTCATTATAAAAATACTTTTAAAGAATTGTTTATGTTTCATTCAATGTAACTTGTATTTACTTTTTTATTATTGAAAGTATATATATTTTTTTAAAGTGATGTTGACTTTTTAAAGTATATTGTGATATTTTCATGGCATTATGTATTACCTTGTGCTTTGTGTGATAATAAAATTTAAAATGTAAGCAATTAAGGTTTGATTTTATGATTTTGTTTACAGTAATGATGAGTTCTTTTACCATATTATAAAAATGTGTCATTTTCATACCCCAATTTTAGAATGGGTGCTACCAGTAGCAATACTTTTCAATTTGATCGTTGATTTTGAGGTTTTGGTTTAATGGTACCAAGTGATAAAAATACGATTTGAAATGATCTCAAAATTTAACGTTTTGAAAAGAAAAAAAAATCAAAAACATCTTATTTGTTTTTAGGTGCTGATTTTAATGTTTTTCTGAGCTACTGTCTAAACTTTGAAGGCCATGTTTGAAAAATGTTGTAATTTTGACCTCGTTTTAAAAAATGGTGCTACCAATAGCACCACTTTTTGATTTGGGGGTTGATTTTGATGTTTTTTGAGCATAAAGATGGGTTTTTTGGGCCAGAGTTCTCGTTTTGAGGTCACAGTTCTCATTAAGTTGGTAACTATGTTAATGTAACATCCCACTCTTACGCACTAAGAAAACTTATTCTTTGAGGACACTTGCTTGCAAGTGATCTGAGATATTATGATATTAAAAAATTTGTCCTTGATTATGATGCATTATGATAGATGACATGATGTTTTACTGCATTGACATAGACAGGTGCTATTGACTCGGTTTTACTGAGTGTGCAGGGTTTTGGATCTTGAGGATGAAAAGGCATCGATGGAACCCCTTGGACTCCGGATCGAGTTAGGGCGTGTGCTATTGGGGTTTGATTGATTTATTGTGATATTAGTACGTTTTATTTGATGATATGATGTGGATATGTTCTGACATGATTTGTTGATGATGCAGGCTGACGATAGCTTGCTGACCAGGCTCACATATGGAGTAAAGGGGCCACACACAACTACCAGAGAGGTTGAGGTAGAGGTGTGGACAACAACCCTACCACAACCTACTAGCACTCTCGACGTGGCTCGAACTGTAGGATAACAATTACCTAGTTCGAGAGGACCCACGATGCAACGAGGGTGGACTGTGACAGTCACTCGCGATGATTCCAATGGGCACGCAATAAGGTGAGGGCCTTATTCCTTAGAAGCCCTTAGTCTCCCACAAGTTCAGCTAGTGGAGTGTTGACTCTAGGGGTTATTGATGTCTACCAATCAGTCAAGAGGCGAGTGGCACCCTTGGAGCACGTGGTGCATCCTGAAGGGCACGTCATGCAAAAGAAACAAAGAGGCGAGTGGCACCCTTGGAGCACGTGGTGTATCTTGAAGGGCACGTTATGAAAAGGAACAGATGAGGCGAGTGGCACCCTTGGAGCACCTAGTGCGTCCTGAAGGGCACATTGCATTGATGATGATAGAGGGTTGAACCTAGATGGCCCTAAGACATTTAACACATTAAGCAATTTTAAAACAACTCCCCTAATTAAATGTCACTCAATTCAGAATCTAAGTTCTAAGTGTGAAACTTTGCTAGGAGTAAAATTTTGTCTACCCTTGAGAAAACATCTCTAAAAATTTAAAATGGTAAAATTTAAAATAAAAGCCATTTAAGTAATAATTTTGGTCTTCATAAATTTTTGGGGTAAAATGAAGAAAGTAATAATTTAATTAAAAGTTGTGGATATAAAATATAAAGAAGAATTTAATTCTTTAACTTGTGAAAGTGTAAAATATATTAAATTATTAATAAAAAGGAAAAAGGGTTTAATTTGCGCAACTTCCATTTTGGCTCTAACAAAAAGGGGAAAGAAAGGAATAATAAAAATTAGGAAACTAGGGAATGGAGGTGACATAAAAAAGGGAAAGAGGGAACTTATGGTAAAAAAAAACAAGAGGTCAACTTAGTAAAGAATCTGCATTCAAGAACCTTCCAATTTTGAACTGACTTAGCATTTTCATTTTAGGGAAAGTATTTAAGCCTGTGAAGGAATCTAGGGACACCTAGGAGTAAATTTAGGAGTAAGTCTAGGTGGGTGAGGGAAATGAGACTTTTATTAATTTAAAGAAAATAATTATTGGAGGAAAGTGGGGGATGGAAGACACTTGTACGGAGGAGAATTATTAGAAGATTTTTATTTAAAACATAAATTAAATGAGATTTAGGGAAAGTTGGGAAGTTCTAAAACTCTATAAAAGAGAGGAAGGAGGAGGAGGTAGTTGATCAGTTGTTAGCGTAATGTTACGCAGCTGGAATTGTGACTTGACTGATTACTTGTGGGGAGTTGGGATTTCTCAGCTCGGATAGGAGTGTTAGCTCGGCCTTGCAAGGTGAGCTAGGAGCTAGACATACCATATGGATATTTTGTGGCCCCTTTGTAGCTCGAGGGGGATAAGGGGGAATCGAAGTACCCCTAGCATTGGCTGGGAGGTACCAGTGTAGTCTCGAAGGTCGGCGAGCAGGATTTGCATGGAGCGCACGGATGTCACCCGGAGCAGGCGATCAAGCAACGATATGTTTTTCATTTTGCATGATAGAAGGTATTATGACCTTGGCCCTCTCTTATTGATATCATCATTTTTATCTTGGCTTGTGAGATGAAAACTACTTAGCTTAACTCTGCATGGGTTCTCGTCAGATTGATTGGTTTTCCTTTCTGTTCTTCGGCGGTTGTAATTGTGATTACGGTTATAAAAATACTTATTCTTACTCTGTTGTTGCATGTCGGTAATTGATAAAAGAGATTTTATGACTCGACGTTGCCAACCATCCTTGGTTCTGTGCGATCTACAGTTGTGCCTTACGCTTGTTTGGTCTGCGTTTTTATGTTTCCATTTCCGTGGAGGAATCCCACTCGATTCAACACCCATCTCTGCACCCTTTTTGGTTTGTGTTTCTCTGCGAACTGAGGAAGGTTACCCACGCATTTTTCGACCACCCAAACTCCTCGTTTTTTGTGTTACATATCTCTCTATTTGTGTTGTGTTTCCCAGCGATTTGGGGGAAGATACCCAGGCAAATCTTGACCACATAATCTTTGCAATTTGGTGTTACATATCCTTGCATTTGTGTTTGTGTTTCTCTGCAAACTGGGGAAGGTTACCCACACGTTTTTTGACCACCCAAACTCCGTGTTTTTGGTGTTACATATCTCGGCATTTTGTTTGTGTTTCTCTGCGATTTGGGGAAGGATACCCCCACGAATTTTGACCACAACTCTGTGTTTTTGTGTTATAATTCGTTGGAAGATACCCACGAATTTCGACCACAACTCTGCGTTTTTGTGTTATAGTTCGTTGGAGGATAGCCACGAATTTCGACCACAACTCTGCGGTTTTGTTTTATAATTCACTGGAGGATACACACACGGTTTTCAGCACCTTTCTTTGCATTTTTGTGTTTGTATTCTCTACGATTGGGGAGGATACCCACGCAAATTCAACCACTAATTTTTGTGTTTTGGTGTTGTATATCTCTGCGACTTTGTGGAGGATACACACAGCCATTCGAACCCGCAACTGTAGCGGTTTACCCTTTTTTTTAATTATTTATTTCCTACATCTCCGTGCTCTGACTGTGTGCATTTTAACCTACCTAACAACGTCATAATGGCTCTTTAGTGCTGTGCACATTCCACCCTTTTCCGTTTTAGTAATGACAACGACTGTGATCAGATTAGTTAATGCTAAATTCAGGCGTGCATGGTTTGGTCTGTTTTGGTCTGAGGGGTGGAATTTCCTTTTTTATGGGTCTGTGTTGACATTCTGATTTTAATTTAGGTTCACATGAAAGATATTGATATGCTTCCTCTCCGCCACTAGTATTGTTTCTGGTTTTCTATTGAAGTCACCTAATGAAAAAAAGGGACACGACAAGATTATTATTGCAGATTTTATAAGTTTCATAATGCTCTACTGTTTTCTGAATATTTTAGACACATTGATTTCTCTATGAAATAAGTGCAAGGGAAATCAATTGTGGTTGAGATTAATTTGCTTGACACTTATTGAGTTTGAGGGTGCTTAAATCAAATTATAAAATAAAATGCATCCAATTCATATATTTGTTTCAACAAACAATGTTTTTATTTATTTGTTTGAATTTATAGATATATTATATTATCAAAACACATTTAAGCAAAAGTGGTTAATCTATGTTTAAAAATACTTTATTATTATTATTTTTGATTTATAATGTACTTTATTATTATTATTGATTTATATTGATATTTCATATATAAAGATATATTAGAATTATTCATATTGAAACCTGTTGTGATATTGGAATGTAAATAGGGTTTCAAGATGGATCCAACTCACATAATTCTTAATTATTTAAATGGAATAATAAGTCAACTTGAGTTCTTAGTTTGCATTACTTAAAAAGGATTCATTTCTTCTTTAAAAACAAAATCCTTATATACAGATGTAAGATAACATGTAAATTTTCTTAATCCATTCCTAATTTGGATTGATCTTGTTATGGTTCTTTTATGGATTGTAAGGTAGCTTGAGATCTTTCCTTATTTCTCTTTATGATTAAATCCTTGTACCTTATAAATGGACGTGTAAGGAGGCATTGAAATCTTATATACTACTTAAAGGATTGGGATCACCTTGTGGCACCTTGTAATAGGTGATGTAATTTAGTATTGAAGTCTTATATATATTGTTAATAGGTGTTGATCATTTAATTCTTTTAATTGATGTATAAGAAACTTTTACTTCCTTTAATCGTTCATTAAGTTGATCTTTTATAATTACCTTGAGAGAAATCGATATGTTAAATGGTGTCGAATTCTTAATTTGTCACTTAAGTGATGTAATTCATTTCCTTATGATACTTAGTGAGTTGTATAGGAGTTGTACTTATTTCATGAGTTTAACCATTTGATAAGTGATGCTAGACCAGAATGAACCTGATCATTAACAGGTTACTGATCATGATTAGAATAGATTATATCAATTCAAAGGTTGTAGTATGCTCTTGTGTTTCTTATTCTTTTTCATGTATTATTCTCTTGCTAAATTATATTTAAATATTGCATATCGGATGGATGATTCATAGGAGATTATTTTATTTGCACCATGATTGTATGGAGGGTCTTGGAGTAGTTACTTCATCCAGCACTCAAAGGGTAATTTGTTGAACTTACTGATGGATTAGTAATCGAATTCTCTTGTACCCTGGGTTGTGTGATGTACGACTGATTCAAGGAGAACTATCACGCACTAATCATCGTAGATGTTATTGTCTTAGCATATTTAGTTGGTCTAGATTGTGTCGGGCGGGTTGTAGACACC
This sequence comes from Picea mariana, assembly GCA_032191745.1. Lineage (NCBI taxonomy): Eukaryota > Viridiplantae > Streptophyta > Pinopsida > Pinales > Pinaceae > Picea > Picea mariana. Next base: position 120,671 of record JASDQU010305618.1, on the reverse strand, counting down.
TCCATGTTCCTCAGAACAGTTGCCAACCCTGAGACCTTAAATGGTTAAAATCAATGGGAACCTGGGCTTGAACGTTGCTTATGTGTCTTGGAGGTCCTAACCATTGCAGGGTAGGATAGATGGGTAGTCAGTCTTATTATTTTGTCAGTTGATTGTTGTTCATTGCTGGCAGATGTTGATGTGCATCTTAGATATTTAGGTTGATATCGCAGTTTCATGCGTCATGATTCGTCGTCATATGGCGGCGCAGAGTATAATGTCTTGTTACCCTTGTACACATGCACACACACAAAAAAAAATTTCACTTGTTATAAGAGGTTTGTCGATGTAATGAGGAGGATCTTTACATATGGTATCAGAGAGGATTCAACCCACAACTTGGGATCGCTATGAATTTCGTTGACATGATTTGATTATACTGTTGCTAATCGAGTTGATTGTGTGTGTGTAGGTAATCATGGTTAGAGGATGCCGCGGAGGCAGACGACGGGGTGCTAGGGGAGGAGGCGTGACGCCTCCAGTAGCATCCACACCTGAGGGGTCTAACCCCCAGGGAGACGAGCAGGTCCTCGGACAGGAGTAGATAGCAGTTGGCGATGTAGTCGGGATGATGAGATCTTTTCAGTGCATGTCCGAGGCACTGATCAGCCGTTTGGACAGAGATGAGGCCAAGGCGTCGGCACTCGCTGAGGTTCCGCTGCATGCACCAGTCGTTACTGGTAGCATTCACCGTGAACTCGAGAAGGTCAAATTTCTCGAGTTCTTTGGTGCCTCGGACGGCCCAGCCGTCGAGGCATGGTTGGAGAACATGGCGATGTGCTTCACACTTCACGATTATACCTCCAACATAAAGGTCCGCATGGTGGTATTTCATCTGAAGGGGAGTGCTCTTCTATGGTGGAAGACGCTCCTACCATAGTGAACATGGCCATTGAAGACGTGTCATGGGAACTGTTTGAATAACGGTTCCGAGAGAGGTACCTTTAAGAGGAATTCATTGAGCGTCAGCTCAATGAGTTCAACACCTTACCACAGGGAGGTTGTACGGTGCCCGAGTACGAGGCCCATTTTATGGAGCTTCTCCAGTATGCTCCACACCTTAACACCGATAAAATTAAGGTCAATAGGTTCGTATTCATCCTTAACGGTAGCCTGTGTGCAAAGGTTATGATTTTGATGCCTCAAACCTTGCAAGATGTCGTCCAAAAATCCCTCGTAGCAGAGGAGGAGCTTATTAGTGGGGGTCAGACCAGGACTCCAGCGAGACCAGCAGGGCAGGTTTCATCTGGAACACAACAGCACCAGACACCAACGAGACATACGTCGGGATATCGTGGCTTCCAGAGGGGATCCACTTTCACTATACCCCAACAAACGTTGCCTTATTAGCGAACACCTTATCGGGGACCACCGCATCAACAACAGTGTCGCCTGCAATAGCAGCAGTTTAGGCCTGTTCAGCAGAGCAGACCAGGGTTCCAGGCTGGTGGGCCGTCATCTTCTACTTCGGGTACCAGGACTATTGGGCTGAAGAAGGGGTGTTGGACATGTGGGGAGCCACACTACCAGAGCAACTATCCTGTGGAGAGGACCAAAGCATCCAGATCAGCTGGACCCACTGCAGTGGGAGATATGGGCAAGGCCCATCGGATTCATGCAGCGGTGAATAACCACCAGGAAGAGCATCAGTCGACGGTGCTCGAGACGAAAGGTACTGTCACTGACTAGACCCTTAGTATTTTGATAGATCCTAGTGCTACCAAGAGTTTCATTTCAGGTGCATCGCTAAAAAGGATTAAGGATTAAGGTTTGGACTAACAAACGCCCCAGGAGTATTTATGAGTTTGATGAACAGGGTGTTCTGAGAGTACTTGGACAAGTTTGTCCAAGTGTTCATTGATGATATTTTGATTTACTCTCGTACGACGGAGGAGCATGATGAGCACTTGTTCTTGGTACTATAGTGTCTGTGAGAACACAAATTATATGGGAAATTGTCCAAATGCTCTTTTTATCAATCAAGGATTCACTACTTAGGGCATGTCATCTCCGGCGAAGGTATCGCCGTGGATTCAACCAAGGTCGAGGATATTATGGAATGGCCTGCGCCGACGAATGTCACGGAAGTGTGTAGCTTTATGGGTTTAGCAGGATACTATCGACGGTTTGTCGAGGGATTTTTGAAAATAGAAAATCCGATCACGGAATTGCAGAAGAAAAACAAGAAGTTTGTTTGGACTGATAAATGTGCAAAAGAATTTCGGAGGCTTGAGGAGTTGTTAACGATAGTGCCGATACTAAAGTTCCCTGACATGGACACGGACTTCTTGGTATGCACAGACGCACCCAAGAAAGGATTAGGCAGAGTCTTTATGCAAGACGGACGAGTGATTGCTTACATTTCGAGGAAACTGAGAAGTCATGATTAGGAGAACTATGCGACGCACGATTTGGAGTTATTAGCCATCGTATATGCCTTGAAGGTTTGGAGAAACTACCTTGTTGGACAAAAATTTGAACTAAAGACTGATCATTGTGGACTACAACACATTTTTACGCAAAGCGACTTGAACACACGACAACGACATTGGTTGGAACTGCTTAGCGAGTACGACTTTGAGATTACTTACATAAAGGGAACAGTGAACCGAGTGGTGGATGCTTTGAGTCGGNAGATTCTCACTTTACAGCGTGACGATGATTGGTACAAAGAGGTCAAGGGTTTTATCGGACAAAACAAATTGATGGTACCACGATATGAGGGATTTTCATTTGATAGTGATGGGTTATTGAGGTTTAAAATTTGGATTTACGTACCACCAAATGACAAGTTGAGGATGTTGATCCTGAGCGAGGCTCATAGAGAAGTTTACATGGCTCACCCGGGAGTCACGAAGATGAGGGAAGACCTTAAGCCCTTATTCTTTTGGAAGGGAATGAAGGCAAACATAGTCAACTATGTGGCCAGATGTCTAGAGTGTCAGTAGGTAAAGGCTGAACATAGAAACCCAATAGGATTACTACAACCACATGCCATTCCGGAATCGAAATGGCAAGTTGTTTTGTTGCATTTTATTGTTGGATTGCCACTGATGGCAAGGAGACATGACTCGATTTTTGTAGTAGTAGATACTCTGACGAAGAGTGATCAGTTTATTCCTATGCGTATGACATATCAGGCACTTGACATAGCTAGAGTTTTTATCCGTGAGATTGTGAGGCTACATGGAGTGCCTAAGAGAATTATATCTGATAGAGGATTGATGTTTATTGGACGATTTTGAACGAGTTTCCAAGAGGCCTTGGGAACCCAACATAAATTTAGCACTGCGTATCACCCAAAGACTGATAGACAGACCGAACGAACGAACCAAACCTTGGAAGACATGTTGAGCATGTACGTGATGGACCAACAAAAGATTTGGGAGGAATTCTTACCACTAGTAGAGTTCACTTACAACAACAGTTACCAGAGCACCATCAACATGGAAACTTTCGAGTTTCTTTATGGGCGACCATGTCGGACACCCTTGAGTTGGGATCGGCTTGAGGATAGGGTCCTGGTGGGACCAGAAGCGATCCAAGAAATGGAAGAGAAAATGAAAACCATAAGAAAAAGTATTCAAGAAGCGCAGGATCGACATAAGAGTTATGCCAATGCGCACCAAGTCGACCGCAGTTACGAGGTCGGCGATCAAGTCTTCTTGCGGGTTAAACCGCATAAGAGTTTGATCAAGTTTGGAAAGAGAGATAAACTCTCTCCTAGGTTCGTGGGACCTTTCGAGATTGTGGAGAGAAAGGGGCCCGTGGCCTATCGACTAGCCTTTCTTGATTCTAGGAGGCTTATGCACGATGTTTTTCATGTATCTGTTTTGAGACATTATATTAGTGATCCTACACATGTGATTGACATGAGTTCCTTGCAGGTATCAAACGAGGGAGTGCTCATGGCTGAGTCGATCCGCATCTTGGATCATCGCGTTCGACAGCTACGACGTCGAACGATAGACCAGGTCAAGGTCCAATGGGACAATTATAGTCTGGACTCGGTGACCTGGGAGGATGCATATGATATGCGCTAGCAGTTTCCATTTTTGTTTGATAGATGGACATATGATACTATGATACACTTATTGCAACATTTATACTGTGAAACTTCAGGATGAAGTTTAGACCAAGAGGGGGTGTATGTAACATCCCACTCTGACACACTGAGAAAACTTATTCTTTGAGGACACTTGCTCGCAAGTGATCTGAGATATTATGATATTAAAACATTTGTCCTTGATTATGATGCATTATGATAGATGACATGATGTTTTACTGCATTGACATAGACAGGTGCTATTGACTCGCTTTTACTGAGTGTGCAGGGTTTTGGACCTTGAGGATGCAAAGGCATCGATGGAACCCCTTAGACTCTGGATCGAGTCAGGGCATGTGTTATTGGGGTTTGATTGATTTATTGTGATATTAGTACATTTGATTTGATGATATGATGTGGATATGTTCTGACATGATTTGTTGATGATGCAGGATGACGATAGATTGCCGACTAGACTCACATATGGAGTAAAGGGGCCACACATGACTACCAGAGAGGTTGAGGGAGAGGTGTGGATAGTAGCCCTGCCACAGCCTACTAGCACTCCCGACGTGGCTTGAACTGTAGGTTAACGATTACCTAGTTCTAGAGGACCTACGATTGCATGAGGGTGGACTGCGACAGTCACTCGTAATGATTCTAAGGGGCGTACAATGAGGCGGGGGCCTTATTCCTTAGAATCCCTTAGTCTCCCACAAGTTCACCTAGCGGAGTGTTGACTCCAGGGGTTATTTATGTCTACCAATCAGTCAAGAGGCGAGTGGCACCCTTGGAGCACGTGGTGCATCTTGAAGGCCACGTCATGCAAAAGAAACAAAGAGGTGAGTGGCACCCTTGGAGCATGTGGTGCATCCTTAAGGGCACGTCGCGCAAAGGAATAGATGAGGTGAGTGGCACCCTTGGAGCACCTAGTGCGTCCTGAAGGGCACGTCGCGTTGATGATGATAGAGGGTTGAACCTAGATGGCCCTAAGACATTTAACACATTAAGAAATTTTAAAACAACTCCCCTAATTAAATGTCGCCCAACTCAGAATCTAAGTCCTAAGTCTGAAACTTTGCTAGGGGTAAAATTTTGTCTAACCTTGAGAAAACATCTCTAAAAATTTAAAATGGTAGAATTTAAAATAAAAACCATTTAAGTAATAATTTTGGTCTTCATAAATTTTTGGGGTAAAATGAAGAAAGTAATAATTTAATTAAAAGCTGTGGATATAAAATATAAAGAAGAATTTAATTATTTAACTTGTGAAAGTGTAAAAGATATTAAATTATTAATAAAAAGGAAAAGGGGGTTAATTTGCGCAACTGCCATTTTGGCTCTAATAAAAAGGGGAAAGAAGGGAATAATAAAAATTAGGAAAATAGGGAATGGAGGTGACATAAAAAAGGGAAAGAAGTAACTTATGGTAAAAAAAAACAAGAGGTCAACTTAGTAAAGAATCTGCATTCAAGAACCTTCCAATTTTGAACTAACTTAGCATTTTCATTTTAGGGAAAGTATTTAAATCTGTGAGGAAATCTAGGGACACCTAGGAGTAAATTTAGGAGTAACTCTAGGTGGGTGAGGGAAATGAGACTTTTATTAATTTAAAGAAAATAATTATTGGAGGAAAGTGGGGGATGGACGACACTTGTACGAAGGAGAATTATTAGAATATTTTTATTTAAAACTTAAATTAAATGAAATTTAGGGAAAGTTGGGAAGTTCTAAAACTCTATAAAAGAGAGGAAGGAGGAGGAGGTAGGGGATCGGTTGTTAGCGTAACGTTACGCTACTAGAATTGTGACTTGAATGATTACTTGTGGGGAGTTGAGATTTCCCAGCTCGGACAGGAGTGGTAGCTCGGCCTTGCGAGGTGAGCTAGGAGCTAGACGTACCATCTAGATATTGTGTGGCCCCTTTGCGGCTCGGGGGGCTAAGGGGGAAGAAGAGTACCCTTAGCGTTCGCTGGGAGGTACCGGTGTAGTCTTGACGGTCGGTGAGCAGGATTTGCATGGAGTGCACGGACGTCACACGGAGCAGGCGATCAGGCAATGATATGTTTTTCATTTTGCATGATAGAAGGAATTATGACCTTGGCCCTCTCTTATTGTTATCAACATTTTTATCTTGGATTGTGAGATGAAAAGTACTTGGCTTAACTCTGCATTGGTTCTCGTCGGATTGATTGGTTTTTCTTTCTATTCTTCGGTGATTGTAATTGTGATTATGGTTATAAAAATACTTATTCTTACTCTGTTGTTGCATGTCAATAATTGATAAAAGAGATTTTATGACTCGGCGTTTCCGACCATCCTTGGTTCTGTGTGATCTATAGTTGTGCCTTAGGTTTGTTTGGTCTGCATTTTTATGTTTGCATTTCCGTGCATTTCCGTGGAGGAATCCCACTCGATTCAACACCCATCTCTACACCCTTTTTGGTTTGTATTTCTCTGCGAACTGGGGAAGGTTACCCACACATTTTTTGACCACCCAAACTCTGTGTTTTTGGTGTTACATATCTCTGTATTTGTGTTGTGTTTCCCAATGATTTGCGGGAAGATACCCACACGGATCTTGACCACATAATCTCTGCAATTTGGTGTTACATATCTCTGCATTTGTGTTTTTTTTTCTCTGCAAACTGGGGAAGGTTACCCACGCGTTTTTTGACCACCGAAACTCCACATTTTTGGTGTTACATATCTTGGCATTGTGTTTGTGTTTCTCTGTGATTTGGGGAAGGATACCACCACAAATTTCGACCACAACTCTGCGTTTTTGTGTTATAATTCACTGGAGGATACCCAAGAATTTCGACCACAACTCTGCATTTTTGTGTTATAATTCGCTGGAGGATACCCACGAATTTCGACCACAACTCTGCGTTTTTGTGTTATAATTCGCTGGAGGATACCCACACAGTTTTCAACACCTTTCTCTACATTTTTGTGTTTTTATTCTTTGCGATTGGGGAGGATACCCATGCGAATTCGACCACTAATGTCTGTGTTTTGGTGTTGTATATCTGTGTGACCTTGTGGAGGATACACACAGCCATTCAAACCTGCAACTGTAGTGCTTTACCTTTTTTTTTAATTATTTATTTCCTACATCTCCGTGCTCTAACTGTGTGCGTTTTACCCTACCTAACAACGTCATAATGGCTCTTTAGTGCTATGCACGTTCCACCCTTTTCTATTTTAGTAATGACAACGACTGTGATAAGATTAGTTAATGCTAAATTCAGGCGTGCATGGTTTGGTCTGTTTTGGTCTGAGGGGTGGAATTTCCTTTTTTATGGGTCGGTGTTGACATTCTGATTTTAATTTAGGTTCACATGAAATATATTGATATGCTTCCTCTCCGCCACTAGTATTGTTTTTGGTTTTCTATTGAAGTCACCCAATGAAAAAAAAAAGGGACACGACAAGATTATTGTTGCAGATTTTATAAGTTTCATAATGCTCTATTGTTTTCTGAATATTTTAGACACATTGATTTCTCTATGAAATAAGTGCAAGGGAACTCAATTGTGGTGGAGATTAATTTGCTTGACACTTATTGAGTTTGAGGGTGCTTAAATCAAATTATAAAATAAAGTGCATCCAATTCATATATTTGTTTCAACAAACAATGTTTTTATTTATTTGTTTGAATTTATAGATATATTATATTATCCAAACACATTTAAGCAAAAGTGGTTAATCTATGTTTAAAAATACTTTATTATTATTTTATTTATTTATAATGTGCTTTATTATTATTATTGATTTATATTGATATTTCGTATATAAAGATATATTAGAATTATTCATATTGAAACCTGTTGTGATATTGGAATGTAAATAGGCTTTCAAGATGGATCCAACTCACATAATTCTTAATTCTTTAAATGGAATAATAAGTCAACTTGAGTTCTTAGTTTGCATTACTTAAAAAGGATGCATTTCTTCTTTAAAAACAAAATCCATATATACAGATGTAAGATAACATGTAAATTTTCTTAATCCACTCCTAATTTGGTTTGATCTTCTTATGGTTCTTTTATGGATTGTAAGGTAGCTTGGGATCTTTCCTTATTTATCTTTATGATTAAATCCTTGTACCTTATAAATGGACATGTAAGGAGGCATTGAAATCTTATATACTACTTAAAGGATTGGGATCACCTTATGGCACCTTGTAATAGGTGATGTAATTTAGTATTGAAGTCTTATATATATTGCTAATATGTGTTGATCGTTTAATTCTTTTAATTGATGTATAAGCAAGTTTTACTTCCTTTAATCGTTCATTAAGTTGATATTTTATAATTACCTTGAGAGAAATGGATATGTTAAATGGTGTCGAATTCTTAATTTGTCACATAAGTGATGTAATTCATTTCCTTATGATACTTAGTGAGTTGCATAGGAGTTGTACTTATTTCATGAGTTGAACCATTTGATAAGTGATGCTAGACCGGAATGAACGTGATCATTAACAAGTTACTAATCATGATTAGAATATATTATATCAATTCAAAGGTTGTAGTATGCTCTTGTGTTTCTTGTTATTCTTCATGTATTATTCTCTTGCTAAATTATATTTAAATATTGTATATCGGATGGATTATTCATAGGAGATTATTTTATTTGCACCATGACCATATGGACGGTCTTGGGGTAGTTACTTCATCAGCCACTCAAAGGGTAATTTGTTGAACTTAGTGATGAATTAGTAATTGATTTCTCTTGTACCCTGGGTTGTGTGATGTACAACTAATTCAAGGAACACTATCACACACTGATCATCATTGATGTTATTGTGCTAGAATATTTAGTTGGTCTAGACTGTGTCGGGCAGGTTGTAGACACCTCCATGTTCCTCAAAATAGTCACCAACCCTGAGACCTTAAATGGTTAAAATCGATGGGAACCTAGGCTTGAGCATTGCTTATGTGTCTTGGAGGTCCTAACCATTGCAGGGTAGGACGGATGGGTAGTCAGTCTTATTATTTTATCGGTTGATTGTTGTTCATTGCTAGCAGATGTTGATGTGCATCTTAGATCTTTAGGTCGATATCGCAGTTGCATGCATCATGATTCTTCGTCATGTGGTGGCGCAAAGTATAATGTCTTTTTACCCTTGTACACACGCACAGACACAAATTATTTTTTCACTTGTTATAAGAGGTTTGTCAGCGTAATGAGGAGGATATTTACAGTAAAAAACTAAAACAAATAAGAAAATCATGGTTTTTACGTAGTTACTCTTAGAAGGTTCAAATGATCATGTGATTTCAACCTTGACAAATGGTCTTGCACACTCAACTATGTCATAGTGAATATATGTGCCTCCATAAAGAAGATGATTTTTTTTTTAAATATATGCATGGGATCTAGTAAGTGGGAAATATTAATATGATCACAATATGGGAGCTCATAAAAGACATATTTAATTTTCATCCCAATGGGAAATTTCTTAACATAGGTTTCAAAGAATTATGGATCATCAAACATAGGCACCCCATTTGAATCAAACATTTTTGGAATCTCCTTCTCCTTCTCTCTCTCATATGCTCTAAGATGTTGTGTTGGTTTTGTTATTGCATGCCTTTGGGTTATCTCTGATTTACCATTGAAAGTAGATGTTTCTCTTTTGTAAGGGTGTTGTTCTTGGTGGAATACCCTGGAGTAGTCATACACTAGCTTTCGTAGGTGGTTGGACCAACTAGCCTTCAAAGAAGGTCAAAAACATTTACATCCATGATACCCTTTTGTTAAAATATCTGAGAAATTATTAATGTATATAGAGCAAGTTAGCGTTGAATATTAGAACAATAACAATGAATTAAATATGCCAAAAAATATTGTTACATATATGAAAAAATCAATCAATATTTAATTTACCAGAGAAAACTCCTAAGCTTGGATAATCATGTGTGTTGTAAGAACATATTCCATACAATGTAAAACTCCTCTCTATTGTGATGGGTCTTGATACATTGTATAAATGTATCCCTTACCATAATTCCTTCAATTCATCTACCGATGGTTGTAGGTAGACATCAATTTTTTTCACTTGTTTTCTACTAGGCACTATAAGAGCCAACATAAGATGTTGATACTTCACAGAAAACCATTGGGGGATATTTTTATTGATCACTACTATAGGGAAAACGTAATATTTAGTGTTTTGGAGGGAATATGGGTTGACACCATCCATGGCTATGCTGATTTTTAGACTTTATACTTCATCCTTGAATTTTTCGGGCCATGTATTCTCTATATGATTCATGGCTATTGAATATGTTTGGATTCACATAACTCCTGACACACTTTTGTGTGAGGCATGCCATCCCTGCAACATAGCTAATTCTTTGCACCGAAAGAGCCTTTGAATCCTTTGGATTATAGGCATGTGCCTCAATATATTATGAGGAGGACCATGTGATTTTACCTTTTTATTTTATTTATGGTACCTATCATGTCCACATTTTGGACATATCTCTTTTTCTGCATATTCTCCTCTATATAGAATACAATCATTTGGACATGCATCATATGATATGTTCTCAACACCCAACATTTTCAAAATCTTATTTGCCTATTCCCACCTACCAGGAAATACATTATCACTTGGAAGAACCTTATATTTGAATAGCCCATATTTAGTGGGAAAAATAAATGTACAATGTCATTTAACGTTCATAAAATCGACCATTTTTAATGTTGATTGTGTGACAAAATTTCTCAAAATATAAGGTACTTGATGGTAAGTTACCTCAATATTTCTGAGAGACATGCATTTGACATGCCAAACTTTTCTTTCAATTTATAACGTAATATTTTTTCCCTATCTGGGTAGACTTTAACTGACTAGGTCCAAAGAGAGGGGTGGTGGAAGCATATTTTAGGATTTTGAAATAGGTATCAATCATATGAGCATCATCCCCTAGCTCATCATTTTGGAATGTATCTAACAACATTGTCTTCATGGAAGTAGTATCCCATAAATAATCATCCATGCCAACCTCTATTTGATTGACTCCATTGCCAACTTGTCATGAAGAATTACTATTGTTGTAGTCATTCCTAATTGGTGAATATAGATGCAGTGGGAATTGAATACGTGGTTTATTCAACCATTCTTGGTATGCTTCCTCTCCGAGTTGTTCTCTTATTGCGACCTTCTCTCGATTTGACATTGTAGTAGGGTGCAACAAAAGATGATAGGTATGTCACTCATCATCATAATCCTAATTTAAAAATATTGAACATTAGTACATCGATGATATTAGTAAGAAAAATGCAATTTGTTTGTTTAAATTACACTATACCAAACAATTATGAACATCGTTGACCCAGGATTACAACTGGAAGATTGCATGTTGCAATTGGTAGGGTAAAATGACAGTCCATTTTCATCTAGCAACTACATGTGGTATGTTGCTCCTGATAAGAGCTTCCGACATTTTTGAACTAGTGGAATATTTTATGCATCTGAACTCAATTCTGAATCAGGATCCTGTAAGTTTGGATACATTTTTATTCATATTGAGATGGATAAAAAAATAAATTCAATTAGATAATTGAAATATAAATAAAATATGAACTTACTAGAGATCGAAAGGGAGAACTCCACGATGGAATTTAAGCAATATGGAATGGGATAGAATTTGAATAATTGACCATTTGATATTATAAGATTTTCTCCCCGCATTTGAGAAAAACCAACAGTAAATTTTTAAGAATAAGGCGACTTTAAGAGGAAAATGTATACTATGAAGTACTACAAGTCATGTGGATGCATCCTAAAAGATAATTTAAGATGAATATACTATTTTATGTGCAAATACAAATTCAGATAAATTTTAAAGAATAACATTGTGCTTAACTAAACCACATGCATAGGTGCATATATAACAATGTAAAGCACCAAGACATTTAATTACTAACCGCACCGGTGATAAATATTTGAAATAAAAAATGAATTATATAATATCGGTGCTCCAAAAACATTTAGCACTGGTGCATTTAAAAAAATGAACGCATCAGTGTGTTATATTAATAAACACACTGGGTATTGAAAAACTTAAGAAAAAAAGTGCGACCTTGTTTTTTTACAACTGAAACATGAGAGGGAATTTATTTTTAGAAAATTTAATTTCACAAAGTCCTTTAAATAGTAAGAATCTATTCACTATTTCATTATTTTTCCAAAATTTACAGGGGCGATATATGCAAGAGTGACACACCAGGAAGAACTGTGGAGCAACATAATACTTTGAAAAAACAAAATTATTCAGAAGATCAAAATTTGAAGGGTATGGCAATTCACTCAAAACCCTTTTCATAAAGTCTTTTAAATTGTATTAAGCTATTCACTATTTCATTATTTTTCCAAACATGGGAGAGATTTGCAAGAGAGAGACATCGAGGAGCACTATGGAGCAACATAATAATTTGGAACAACAAAATTATTCATATAATCATAATTTGAAGGGTATGGTGATTCACTCAAAACGCTTTTGGAGCAACAAAATTATTCTGAAAGAAATAAAAAAAATTCATACTTACCTAAAACCCTTTCATATTCTTCCTTATGTGACTGTAAAATTTCACCTTAGGGTTTAACTCCCTCAATCAGTTCACAAATAGAGATTTTCATTTTAGGCATTTTAGATTTAATGGGTTTTTGTTTTTATATATAAGGTGTTTAGCCTATGATGCAAGGGGACCACTTATTGCATTGGATCCAAACTCTCTCGGCCCTATCACATTTAAAAAAAAATGGTTTCTGGTTATTGGTGTGCCTATTTGACTATAACACACTGATACGCTTAATGATAAAGCGCACCAGAAATGATGTAACACAATTTTTGATTTTTTTCGTTCATCCGTGTGTAATTTTTGCGGTTATTTTTGTTGTCCATGGTATTTTTTTCGTCTTTTACTCTAGGAATGGTGCAGTTATCGATACATATTGCATCGTTGTAATTTAAATTATTTTTTAAAAAATTGCTTTTTCATGTCGGTGCATTTCCTATATCAAATGCACCGATGCGTTCATATTATTATAGCGCACTAGAAACCCAATTTTCTTTTATTTATTTTTTAGCTGAAAAATTATGTGATTTATTTATAAAATTTATTTAATAGCTTATGTATTGAATGATACATATTTATATTGATAAACAAATGTGTGAGAATAGTTCAAATAACAAAAATTCTGATTGGCACAATGACAACTCATCCAAAAAAGAAAAAAAAAGAAAGTTGTTTGTAACTTCTATACAAAATTAATATGTTTGAACTATATGTAAGTTTAACTAATATGTATTGCTTAGTGTGTGTCATGCAGAGCCACAAAATGATGAAAATCAATAATATTATTTATGATCTAAGTGGAGACGAGCATTAAAAATTGATGGAAAATTTGCAAAAGGATGAATCAGGTGAATGAAAAAAATACTATTCAATATGATTTATTTTTTGAATTTTCATTAATAATATAGTTAAGAATATTAGATAACATGTTTCAAACAATCTATTAACTCATATGTTTAATATTCTACAGGGACCAACAAAGAAGGAATGGAATGTCATCCTAATAAAATAAAAATTATAGAACATGTAAATGATGATGAATTGGTCCTTAGCTTATCTGGAGTGGTGTTGGAGATTAATGACAGGGGGACATTTTTTTACAAAAATATGAGGGATGTAGTGGAACACACATAGACGTACCTTCCACTTACAATAAAAAAATCAATCTAATGATTCCAAGAACCAAGTTATATCTAAACTACATGAAGCATTTCCATAGAAACGATCAATGAGACCTATCAGACTCACAATAATAAAAACATACAACAACAACAACAAAAAACATTCAAAAAGTAATATTCATAAAAATGCTTTAATTCTAGAATATGTATATATTACTACAAAAGATTCCTTTATTAATATCATTTTTGTTATATTTAGTTTTCATAATATAAACATATTTTATTGTCTGCATGTTACTTTTTTCAGGAAGATTATGAAAATCTCAAAGGATCAACGAGTTAATATCTGAAATATGCCAGTAGGAATGTCCAAAAAAGTGTACAAGGAGATGGTCAAATAAATGGACATAATTGCATTGCAGGAGGAGCCATCTCAACAACAACGTGCTTCAAATGTATGAAATCATTGAATTTTTCTATTAGGTACATATAAATAAATAATTTAGTATTAAATATTATTTTTCAAGTGTTTTCTTGTAGAAAAGAAAACAAAATGGAACCCATTCAGCACATAAAACAAAACGAAAAAGAAGAAAAGGGTTGATATAAAAGTTTGTGAGTAAATGTTATTTCCTTATAACATTAACTTAAGATTTCATTTTTGTATATTTTAATTTTTTTTACAACATCCATCCTTGAATGTCTTCAAACATGTGCTAACATAAAAAGAATAGCCATCAAAAGAATTGATTGACAATGGGTTAAGTAAGGGTTGTGAGCATATGTTGGCATATCAAAAATTGATTGTGGAATTTGTAAGTATCTATGTTGTTTTACTTCACTCATTTTACAATTAATGGAACAAAAATATCATTTATATTAAATCTATGATTTATCATGGGGTATAAAACTTGCAGGAAACAAAGTATGGAAATGTGCCAACAAAAGAGTTGTTGAGAGAAGGCATGATATTTGATTTTGAAAGAATGTGTATCATTTATGACTCAATTATTTCTATGGTACGTCTCTTTTCAATTTACATTCATGTATATTATTTATTTCAATTTTCATTATTCTCACTAATATAGATACATGAATTACACTTTATTTTTATTTTTGTAGATGGAACTTGAAGAAGGGGAAAACAATCAAGGAAAGAAACAAAAAATTAAACCAAATAACCCAAGTCATGGAAGTAGCTTGATAAATGACAACAGTTCCAATGAAGAATGATGATCAATATTTTTGGATATCATTGCACGTTGTTGCGTTTTTTGAAATAATTGTCTGTGAAAATAAAAAAAATGGTTTAATGTAATGGACATAGTGTACCAATTGAAAGACAAGGGGTTACCAATAAGTGTCCCATTTTGTCTGAGAAAGAGCCTCTTATTCATATATACTAAAATACATTTTACTTTATTCTATTGTTTTGTCCAAAGTTGATGTGAAATGTTGCATCGTTGATTATATATATGGATGATTAAATATTATAACAAAGAGATGGAAAATATGATGATATAACAAATTAATCCAAACATCATATACAAATGCACTACTCAAAATATAATTTATATGAATACTATTATAAGATATATGTCAATGTTTTGATGAACAATGGAATTAAAAAATAACAATAATTGCATTGTCACAGGTCGATGTTTCTTAAAAGAGAAAATCAAAACTAGTGCGTTTAATGATAAAAAGCACCGGTGTTGTAAGGAAGCATGCACCGATGTTGATATATAATGAACCAACATCGATTGTAATACTATTTTAACAAGAACAATTATAATAATAAAAGACTACCTTCCAGTGCATTTAATTGAAAAAGTGCACTAGTGATTTTGTATCGTACTTCTGCAACAGTGCATTCTAAATTTCATGCACCGATCGAGTTTGTCTTGTAAGGCACTGGTGCATGGTATCATAGATTCGACTGGTGTGTTGTTGTTACAAAAGAACTGGTGCGTTATGATTTATAAGAGCACTGGTACCACAATATTTTTTGGAAAGTCCCGATGCTTTCTGTGAAATTTAAGCATCAGTGTTTTAAGTTTGAGAACGCATTGATGCATGGTATCATATATTCGACCAGTGCATTGTTGTTATTAAAGAACCAATATTTTAGGATTGCCTCAGTTCTTTCAGTGAAATGTAAGCACCAATGTTTTAAGTTTGAGAATGTAAGCACACCACCTAGAAACATATCTGCTAAAACCTATACGTGCCTATTTTTTTAGTTATAATGAAGTTCTGTTATAATCTCCGCAAAAACATCCACTACCAAAAACTGATATTTTCGCAAAGGTTTTTTTGACATTTTTTTTCAATTTTGTAACACTAAAAACCTCTACTATAACCTCCGCTACAAGGTCTTTTCCTTGTAATTCTACAACAATAATATGTGTTTTTAATTTACAAATAAAAAAATCCTTAGACTTGTTACAAAGTGAATAACCATTATGGTTTGTAAACAAAATTCCGCAACAATATTTTTCTTTTCTTTGATATTGTCTCTTCTATTTCATAGATGTCTATTTGGTTGCTCTAATACAACACTACTTTCTTTGTGAGATATGAACTCGCCAACTATTGTCTACTCTTTACTAATTAAACTCATTCACATCCTACTATGGAACTAAAAACTTTATTGCACCGATATTTTGAAGAGAACCTTTTGGACAATGGAAATTCATGTATTTAAAATGCTTTCCAACCTCTTGGACAAGAATGAATATTCCATTCCAAAAATCTCACAACTAGATAGTTCATTGGTAACGCCTTCAAATCCATTTGAAATTGATATTTAATGCTTCTTGGGAGTTTATGTTGATGTGAAAGCATTCCAAACCCTTAGGCTAAAATCTAGTTCATTTTCCAACTTTGTCACTTGTATTTTTCATGTTTAGACGCTTTATTCATGCCATCTTTGCCGACAAATGCTAACTTCAAGACTTTTTCATGTTTAGACACTTTATTCATGCCATCTTAGCCAACAAATACTAACTTCAAGAGTAAACTATTTTCTAGCATATTAGTGTATCAAACTAAGAAATTTTAATCTAAGGTTCGGTTTTCATATAGGAATATATTACATCTTTATATATTCCAAATTTCACGTCGAATAGAAACAATATTGTCTAATTAATGCCAAAATAAAATCCCTATCCCTTAAGAATATAAATTAATATCATATTAGTTTTTTTTATGGAAATATATGAATAAGTGTCACTATGCTATAAACAAAATTTCATTTAATTTTAAATAAAAAATAATAATTTGATTATGAATTCTTATAGCCAAGTTATTGCCAAATGATGGAATTTATGAATGAGCTATTATGCATTGTGTTGGTTTCTATGAATGAACTATTATGCCTTGTGTTTTGAGGATCAACCAATATAATTTAATTTTTAATTGAAAATAAATAAACATATTATTGTACACTTTACCTACCTATCAACCAAGTTTGATATAATTTCAAAAATGTATGAAAGTGTTATGGACATAATAATAATAATAATAATAATCTATTTTTAAGGTCACGATCAAGCTAGCACATCAAATTGGTGTATGAGACCCCCTTGTTTGTGGGACAAGGGACCCCCCTCCACCCAACGATTTGACTGGTAAAGTCTACGAAGGTATACATACCCTACCCCCCTCTGGATTTGAACCTGTGATCTCTTAAGAGGAAACACATGTTCTTAACCATTAGGCCCACTCAGGCTGTATATGATGAACCCTACTTATATAAGTTTTCTTTTCACAAGGATATGCCCATTCCTAATCACACCTCTATGATGGGAAGGATTTTGGGTACCAAACAAAAATATACTTTTAGAAAATGAAGCATTAAATTTATTTGTTCATTACATGTTAAAAGGCTTTTCTTCTCCTTTGAGGTAGATACATTGTTTCCTTGCTTTCACCTTATTTTTTATTTTTTTGGTGGTTTACCAACTTGGTTTGGATTTTTTTTATTATCCCTAAAATCCCCCACCAAACCTAAGAGATGACCATGTTCTCTATGCAACATGGGTTTTGCTTGCACTTCTTGTTGTCTTGTCTTTTTCCTATGATGTTGATGGTGATTCTTACTTGGATTGGGTCTCCAATATCCATCTATATACCTATAATTATTTTAATATTATCGTTATAGTGTTGGGAAACCTTGATATTTTGATACATCCTTAATACCATTATTCTTCCTAGTCTTTCTCTATCTCATGTAAATATTTTCTTAATTGGAGAGTGAGTTACCTTGCCACAATGAATGTGTTTTTATACCATATTATTTCTAATTCCCTTGTATTCAAATAAACTTACATTTTTTTTAGCTCTCTTCTTTAAATCCTTTTCAATTTCTTGGAGTGTAAACTTTTTATTTCTTGAAACTATGCATGGGTCTTTCCGTTACTTGTTCTAGTGAGTTCTTGTAATTGTTTTTTTCACATATTGAGAAGATACTATGATGAGTGTTCCTCAAATACATCTCTTAAAAGTGGCATGGATAGTTGTGAGTCCAAAACATACGTAATATGACTCATTGAAGTTGTATGGAGAAATCTTGTTTTATGTGGTATAAGTTCCCAAGGTTCATTCCATATATTACCATGATGTGACATATACACACATGCATATAACTTCCACATATTTCTCTCTTTCATATACTTATATTACCATGATGTGACATATGCATATTACCATGATGTGACATATACATACATGCATATAACTTCCACATATTTCTCTCTTTCATATACTTATATTACCATGATGTGGCATATACACACATGCATGTAACTTCCACATATGATGTGACATATACACATGCATGTAACTTCCACATATTTCTTGTTCATATATAATTACATATGATATGTGATTCTACTAGTTTTTAGTTTTTATTAGTTAAGCTAGTCCTATTTCCAACGTTGTTGTATTTCACATACAAGTTTGGATGTACTTGTATGTTCCATGGAATTGTTTCAAACATCCCTACCATGACATACACTATAGTGTAATAGTTATTTTAACCATCAAGGCACATGATATAGCCCCTACTACTCCATGTTGAACTTTAGGGAACATGCTACAACATTGATGGTCATAAGGTGTCATCACTTAGTAAAAACAGTTAAGATCATGTGCATTCGTGGACTTATAAAACCAATTTACTAGTATGGAATTAGAGAGATAAGAGGAGATTGTGATATAACCAATAACCACTACCACTCCATGTTGAACTTTAGGGAACATGCTACAACATTGATGGTCATAAGGGGTCATCACTTAGTAAAAACCGTTAAGATCATGTGCATTCATGCACTTATTATAATTTATCACAAACTCCTCTTATCTCTCTAATTCCATATCTCTAATTCCATACTAGTAAATTGGTTTTTCATAAAAATATGTATCAATAATATATATATATATATATATATATATATTTTCACCTATAATTTTAGATTACCCTATCCCGATTAATTATTGTTATAACAAAATATATATTAAAAAAATTAAATACTTCAAGTATGCACTCTATATTTTCCATACGACTAGGGAAAACCCCCTTGCCAACCCCCAATGCTAAAATTGATGTGCTTTTGTATGCTACAATTGTTGTTGTTGTGTAGGAAACCATTGGGATTCCCATACCGACTCTTGGACTTGGAATGATTCACTACCCAATGGTCATATCTTCGGTCATGAGAAAACATTGAATTTTCCTTTTGAATTGTGTTGTTTATCTTGTATTTAATTTTTTTTCATACTCTAATGAATTAGTCTCATTAGTTGGCTCAATCAAACTGAAGTGCTTATATCAAATTAATGATGGCTCGCATTAAGGACGTATATTGTTCATTAGACTCATGTTTTCCCAAAATTGGATAAAGTTGAATCTAAATAAAGTTACGAGCCCTACATCTATTTGAAAGTAAAAAAATGTTTATTTTCTACAAGCTCCACTTCTCTCTGGATGTAAGAAAAAATTGGTTATTTTATTTTACATCTTGTTCATGATTCTACTTTCTTTCTTTCATTTAGAAACAAAATCAATGTATGTCATACCACATTTTCCTTGTCTTCTTCATGATGTTTTGGCTATTGTTGTTACCATTACAAATCTCCAAAAATACATAATTATCGTCTATTCCTTATACATCCTACCACATCCATGCATGTGGGATGAAAAAAATCAATAAAATTACTTTAGGTTGCTACAACTCAACTCAAATCAAATCATGTTTCTCATTTGTGGACATCCCAGTACCAATATATGGTTGATTTTTTCCTTTTTCTTCTTACTATGTTAACTATGGAATACCATTCTCCTTCTCTCTAGAAGTGGAGTACCAATTAATTAATCAAAAGGAGCACCATAAATTCTATAATTTGAATTGAAAAATATCTATCGAAGATTCGAAGAATGTCATCATACTGTGTTCATATTGAAATGAAAGTGACAACAATTTTGGAAGAAGTTGGAAGACTTAATAATACTAGGAAAGTTTGGATTCTTATTTTAGTTCTTTCCTTTGTACTAATAATGCATTCTTTGATTCCCATATCTTAATATTAACTTCCATACTATTGTTTCATTTCATTTCTATTACTTATGGTCAAGATTTAGATAGATTTTATGATACTTTTCATACCAATGCCCATTGTTCTTGGATCGAACTTTTCTCATATCACAATTCTGTTAAACATAACTTGAAGAGAAAAGATTAGTCTTTTCTCTTCACTTTGGATATACTAATTATTTACTTATTTACTTCCGACCAAGTCACTTTTATCCTTTGGTTACACTACAAATCATTTTTTAATAAAAAAATCATGAACATTCATATAACCAACACTGCTATGGTACATGTCCTCTTTTCTTGCATTGATAAAAAGAAATAGAATACTTTGCATATCTTGTTTGGATACCTTGTGTTTATATGGTTGTACCCTCCTTACAGTTGTATTACATTTTGCATAATACACATAGGGTATATTACAACTATGGTCATAATGTATTAATTATTATCTAATCTAACCATAGATTACATTTTTATTATTGTTGTAATAATGATAAGTCGTGCCATTTTCTAAAGGACTTGGCTTAACATTACATGTATTTATATACATACCAATTGTAACTCTTGAATATATCGATTAATAATCAATAATTATTATTTTATTGTTTGTGTATTATATGGAATCACCCTTGTTATAGTGGATTCTTAGGTGAGTAACCATCATGTTCACTTCATTATGATTTAGGTCCCTTATCAATGTATTTATTCCCTTCGTAATGTCTCCATCACTTCATATCTGTATTACATTTTTCGTTTTCGGGAATATGAAGAGGTGATCCTCCATTGGAATTCATCCCTCCCTTTAGAGTAAAGATTCATTTTTGTTTGACCTTGTTGGTTTTCATGATAGTGGAATCAATATTGATGCTACTTTTAAAAATCATAATATGTTGTAATGAAGTTGGAATTCATTTCTTTTCGGAAGAAATACTCTCTTCCTACTAATGGGTTAAAATGACCTTGGTCAACAATAGGGGTTACCTGATCTAGATTGTAAAGAGAATTAAATGAAATGCACAAACATGAATGGAAATAAAGACACTAAAATATTGTAGAGGGAATTGTAATACAATGAAACACAAATTCTATTATTGAATGAAATAGTAAAATATTGTAAAATGAAAAGAAATACAAACTTGCTAAAATGGTGGTAGCTTATCTTTGAAGAGATAGGTGTCAACCACACTCATTCACAAGAATAAATTACAAAAGGTTGGAATGGAAATTTTAACATTTAAAAGTAATAAACCCTATGAGGAAAAAACCCTAAATATCCAAATCCTTAACTCTAGGAGACAAAGTGCCAAAGGTATTGTGGGTCCTGAGGTGGTTAGCTGATATGTCAACTTCTTAGGGGGATTTTTTTTGCATACATTCTTTTTTTGGGGAGCACATTAGCTCACTAGAAATATATAACTAGGAAGTACAAATTTTGGTATGCCCAAGAATGCCATGACTTCTTTGGGCCTTTGAATGGAAAAAAACCATTGCTTAAGGCCTCAAAACAACCTTGAAAGTTTAGGACCTAAAAAATTGTAGATAAAAAGATTCCAAGATGGAGAAACATGTCAATTTAATGGAATAGGTGTGTGGTCACTAATATCTGCTTGGATATTCCTCCCCCCTTAGGAAGAAATGGTCCCCATTGCATCAACTTCCCTCATTAGATGGGGAAAATTTTGTTGAATTTGACTTCTAGTAGGCCACTTGCCTTGGTGAAGAATTCGTCATACTTTCACAACCTAATAGAGTTGTATGTTCTACTGGCAGGTGCCCTTAATCTTGGTTTCCATGATTTGATCCATTACATATTACTTAACATAGTCATAATTGATTTATGTAGGGGCCAAATGTTCATTCACCTTTGAGGTATTCAATAGGGGTATAAAATATGGTCTAAGTGGATCCAAAATAAATAATGGGTACAAACCAAGGAAAGGGGGATAGTCTATTCAAAATAATTCTCACCCACAACCTTTTTTATGGTCTAAGGCCCATAAAATAGTGGTCTAATATGTTGAATTACTGAGAGGGGGGTGAATCAATAATCGAGCAATTTAATCCTTTTGAACCATATAATGCAAGTGTTATATCAGTGTAGTAGTATCATCCAATAATTGCAGAGTAAATAAACAATGAACAAATGAGCAATCATACACATGCACACTACACCAGTGTTTTTACGTGGAAACCCAAAGTGGGAGAAAACCATTGAATAATTTTTCTTATATTTCTTGAAGAATTACATTCATTGGAAGAACTAACTTCCTTTTTTTTCCAGTTGCAACTTGAAAGAGGCTCAAACCCCCTAGTTTCTCAGGCTACAATCTGAGGGAATCTCTAACTCCCCAATTCTCTGTCTACAACCAAACGGAGGCTACAACCCCCTGATTTCTTCGGCTACAACCGGAAGGTGGCTACAACCAATTGTCCTTGCCTCGTCCAACCACCCTGAAATATAAATGCCAAATGTAGACAACCTGTCATTATCACTGAATCAACCACTGCCACTATCAACCTATCATTGTCACCGAATCAACCACTTCCACTGTCAACTTGTCACTGTCAACCTGTACCAATAACCTGTAATGACCTACACCAATCAACCTGCACTAAACAACCTGTACCAATAACCTGAACCAACATGTGCCATGCATCAACCATACATCAACTGCACATCAACTATGACTCATCAAGATGTACCAACATCATCAACTATACACCTCATGTATGTGTCAAATCATCAACTACATGTCTCAACCATGTACCCAACATGTGCCTCAACCATATACCAAATACATACACCGATATAACCATAAAAAATTCATCACTATATCCATAAACCAAATACCATAAACCCTTACATCAAGCCATGTGCCACAACCTCATTGTTATGTAGCCTCAAGCTAAACCAACAACTTCAACAACACATCACAACCAAAATACCAATACCCATATGCCAAATACCAACAACAAAATACCAATTGTATCCCTCAACAAATCTGATATATGCAACAATATTGAACATCCAATACCATCTCAAGAGCTAAACCCTAACTCACAAAACATACCTCAAACAAGATGTGCCATATCTCTCATAAATAGACCCTAGCCATGTTGTTTCCACGATTGTTCTGTGACACTTTTGCTGCCGTGATTTTTCTTCCACACTTTTTCTGCCGCACGTTTTCTACCGCGATTTTCTCGTCGTGATTTTTCTGCCACAATTTTTCTTTCGCACTTTTTTCTGCCGCACTTCTTCTTCTGCAATTTTTCTTCCGCACCTTTTCTACCACACTTTTCCTGCCACACTTTTCCTGCCTCACTTATCTCTATCAATAATACCTTCCCAAATAACCTTTCAAAAAATATATATTCAATGATATTCAATAGGTTCAAGTGAGATTAAACGAGAGAGCCTTGCCTCTTATTTATACTTTCATGTATCATCCCACTTTCCTTATTTTAGGGATTTTTCCATTAACTTTATTATCTAAATAATTTCTTCTGCAAACACTTTGACTACTTTGACCTTTTGGGGCTTCTAGATGACTCATGAGGGTTCTCCAACTTCACATGGCCATAACTCTCTAATCGTGAGGATTTATGTGATGTTCTACATACCACCAAAAATGGCATGACATGTACTATCCATCTAGAATAGTCTTACCTACAAACATATCAAAAATCATACCATTATCCATCAAACAAACTTGGGTCCATTACCCAAAATTTTGTGCTACAGGAATTCTCTACCAGAATTTTTTCAAGGGTTGACATCAATGACAACCAAGCCAATTAATTAACAATGTCCCCCTTTGGCATTGATGGAAACACTCTGATGCAACACTGAATTCATGTCATTCATGCTCCCCCTGTGACCATCGCTCCCCTTGGAACCATGCTTATGTGCTCTTTCTCAAAGCATTTACCTTTGCATCTGATAAATATCTCCCCCTTTGTCATCAATGAAAAAGGTATCTTTCCATCTGAGGCTGCCCCCCCTAACTGAACTGTCCTTGGGGATACTCTCCTCTATTGAACTCTTCCTTCCAACCTAAACTATCCTCTTTATGGTGCTTCCTCATGTAAATCTAAGACATATAAGATAAGCATTCAAAAACATTCATTTTGGAGTATAAATTAATTTGAGTCTCTGGCATAGATACTCAAAGGCTTCCCATGGAAGTGGTTTTGTAAATATATACACCACTTATTATTTTGTTCCCACATATTCAAATCTGATGTTCTTCTCTGTAACTTGTTCCTGTAGAAAGTGACACTTTATTTGAATGTGCTTCGTCTTGGAGTGCATCAATGAGTTCTTTGAGATACTTATGGTGCTTGTATTATCACAATAGATTGGAATGGGCTCATCATACTCGACTTGTATATCTGTCAGAGTTTGTTTCATCCATAGAACCCATGTACAACATGTTGTTGCTACAATATACCCTGCCTCGGATGTAGATAAGGATATTGATGATTGTCTCTTCCTTAACCATGATACTAAACACTCATCCAAGTAGAATGTTTCTCCACTAGTGCTTCATCGGTCATCAATGCAACCTGCCCAATCTGCATCTGTGTAGACAATAAGTGATAGATCCTTTCTTTTTGGATACCATAATCCAAACTCTTATGTTCCTTTGAGATATATCAAAATCCTCTTCATTGTTAATAGATGTGATTATTTTGGTGTTGCTTGAAATTGTGCCACTTGTCCAACTGCCTGCATTACATCTGGCCTGGATGTTGTCACATATTGTAAGCTACCAATCATTGAACCGTATTTCCTCTGCTCTGTAGACTTTGAATCATCATCTTTTCTCAACTTGCAATTGGTTTTCATAGGAGTGGTAAATGGTTTTCAATCTTACATTCCAAACTTCTTTATCATTTCTCTGATATACTTATTTTGAGAAATAAAAATTCCCTGGTTTCTTTGACATATCTGAAGACCCAAAATGAAGGATAGTTCTCCAAGTAATGAGATTTAAAATTCACTCTTCATATCCTTTGAAATTTTTTGTCTTAACATGTCATCAGTACTTCCAAAAATAATATCATCAACATAAAATTCAATTAATAAAATACTATCTTGAGTTACCTTGATGTAGAGGTTTCTATCTGCACTTCCTTTTCTAAACCCTTCTTGTTGTAGATATTTATCCAGTCTAGAGTACCATCCTCTAGGAGCCTGTTTTAGACCACACAAGGCCTTATTCAATTTACTCACATAATATGTTTTCTCTGACAACTGAAATCCTTCTAGTTGTTCAATGTAAAATTCTTCTTCAAGTTCCCCATTCATAAAAGTTGATTTCGCATCAATCTGATACACTTTAATATTCTTGGAGCATGCATAAGCTAGGAGCAATCAGATTGCTTTTTGTTAGACCTCCAATAAACTCCTTAGGGTTGTAGGCTAAGAATGATTGGTAACTTAAGAAATTGATAATCAGAGTATGTGGATCAATGGGATAACTCAAGGGCTTAATGAGAAGAACAACTTATCATGCATTCAAATGAGCCAGTGCTTTTAGAAACCAATAATCAGATAGAGTGATTGGAATGGGGTATGAAGAACACTATTCAAGATAAACAAGTACATTAACATGCAGGGTCATACAAGATAGTAAGAGATTATTCAATTTAAATTCATGAGATAAATAAGAAGATAAGAGTTCTTAATAGCTGAGCTAAATTGAATCAAATTACAAAGCAATGCAACACATGAGCAAATCTAACATTGGTAGCAAAAGAAGATTGTGATTCATATCAAAATAAGAGTCTAAGTACATGGGCCAAATGTATCCAAGATTGAACCCCTTAGTTCATCTTTTGTTTTCAGCTTTATATCTTTTACAACACAGTATCTAGATCCTGAATTAATGGATCAGATTTACTAAATATAGAAAGTCAAAACTATATTTACAAAAAATAAGGAAAGATCCTCAAGATGAGGCCAATCCCACATATGATAGTCTTCAGAGGTAGTAGAGTCCTAATGCAGTGTATACTAGCCTCCCAAGGTTGTTTGATGACTCTTCCAAAAGATAGAATTCGAATTTGCTGAGTTGTGCCAAAACCCTAATTTGTTGCCACCAAAATAGGTACCAAAACTGATTTGAACACCTCTTTTTATCTTTATGAATAAAATATGGACATTGAATTTGACTCTATAATTCAACATCTATCCATTAAAAGTGGTTTCAAGTGATTCAAATCAGTAAAACTTCGATCTGGGCATTTTTTCAACAAATCTGGCAGTGACAGGCTTTCGGTGGTTAACACTGGAAAAAACGGGGTGCTTTAACCACCAAAAGATCTGCTTTCGGTGGTTAAGGAAGGAAAAATTTAGGCCTGTTAACCACTGAAAGCTGTAACTTTCGAAAAATGGATCTGTGGCGAATTAATTTGCATGAGAATCACAATGACTCGGATTCTGTGAGATAGAGATGAGAAATAACAACAAACTAAGATTTGATTCCTAAATCAAAGGGATTTCAAATGGAAAATCATCACGGTGATATCTCTTGGAACTTGGTTTTATGAAAGTCACGTGAAATAAAAGAGTTAATCAGAATCAAATTGATAATGAATTTATGTATATGGAAGGTGTTGATTTGTTTGACTTGATGCATTAGGTTTTGACATGTGGACTCAACTTTTCAACTTGGTTGTATGCGATCAACTAGAAGACATGTTGATGAGGATATCCATCCAAGTGATTTAATGAGTTAAACATGGCAGTGGAGATCAAATTTATATCCTACAGAAAAGCTATTATGCAAAATATTTAACATCTGCGATCTTAAGATCTGATGCTCTGAAATCATATCAGTGAAAGATTGATGACTTTAATTCTGGCAGCTTGGCGATGGGAAACTTCAACCTTACAGCTCAACACAAATTCCCTTTGTTCGGGGCTCTTCTTCATGATCTGATGCCTTCCATTAAAACCTATCAAAAAATGATCTTGTGGGGGAATTTTGAATGCCTTTACAAGCTCCAAATTCATATCGGAAAGAACCATTGGAAATATTATGATGTGTAGTTTTCAATCGACTATTTGAGCGTGTGAAACGGACTTTCCATGGATGAGAAAAATGATTTTTCCCAAGGCAGGTTATTTCTGGAAAATCTGCACTTTTGGTGGTTAAACTAGACCCAAATTTAGCCTGTTAATGAGCGCTTTTCAGGCCTGCCTAAACCACCGAAACCTGAGATTCTCTCTTTTTCTTGAGAATACCAAATCCAATTCTTGTTCCAAGTTTATTTTCAGAAAGTAGACCATCTAACCCACCTAAAAAAATTTAGAAACAATTTTTTGGACCTCTTCCTATCACCTAAAATTTTACAAAATGACAGTCTTATTTTAGGAGATAACATCTGGCTCCTACTTGGGGATGGAATCATACCAGTGAGGTTCCAAGAACAAGTAGTTCCAGTCATCTTATCTATTGGGATATGGAGTCATGTGGCCTGTGCAACTGTTCCTCTGCAATCCTGCAGCCTGCCTGTAGCTTGTCTATAGCTTGTCTGCTTATTCAACCAAAATATGAAAACAATCTAAGTGCTCATATGAAGAGATTATTCTTCTATCTACTCCTACACTAAGCAACCATACTGCCTCTTGGTTATGTAAATGTTGACTTCCATAATAACCATCGAAGTAACTTCAAAACTGAAGAAACCTTTTCTCTATCACTGCTCAACAAATGATGTTGGAAATGTAACAGTAGTGAATAAAACTCATTTAGGAAACTATACTCACCCGTAAACATGAGAGAGCTGAAGAAATTTGAAATTTTGAAGTTCCATGAAATGTATGATTCCATGAAGGCTGCCACCAGGTCTTGGAAACAGAGACCAGGAACATACTGATCCTCAGGAAAAAACTGTACATCTATAGCATCCTCCCGCTCAGCCATGACTGTTCCTTTGCTAGAAGACTGGTCACTTTCTAGTTCTCTTGATATTAACTTGTGATCATTAATCATAATGACTTTCTCTTCATAAAAATGGTTAGAGCATGATGATGAAACAATGTCAAGATCATAAGAATAAAGATTAGTTGAAAAAATATAATTGCTTATGCAATCATTGGTTACCATAGGCTCATCCTGGTTAGCAAATTGATCATAACATTCTGACTCATACATGTTTCTAGAACACTCAGCAACTATTGAAAAACTCTTTCTTGAATTTGAAATAGACTCACATACTCGTTGTTGTTCACAAACTGCTTTACATTCATAATCTCCATGTTCAAAATCTGAACCATACTTACTGTCTTCTTGATCCAAAATGGAAACATGCTGACAGTTCTCCTGCTCATAAGAATACATATTTTCAGAATAGGATAGCTTATAAGTCCACTTGGAAACACAAATGTTCTCTTCTACCTCGTGAGCATCTTCAAACAACTGAGTTAAGAATGAATACTTCCTTTCTAGCAGAAGAAGGGCAAGTTCTGAATGAAGACACATGACATAATGTATCATGGCAGTTGTTTCTATAGGTTAGAACTTCAAAGGCATGTCATGGTAGATGTTGTAAAATCTTCGATTGAAGATAGACAAAGCCTCACCCTGTTCTCTCTTCAAAGCATAAAAATCAACAAGGTATGAATCTAGTGATTTGTACTCACCCTAGTACTTCACAAAAGCATAAGAGAACTCAATCCAAGAGCCAATAGAATCATCTCTTAGACCCTTGAACCATGCAGTAGCATATTTTATTAGAGATTTAGAGAAAAATTTGATGATTACATCTTCATGTATAATCTGAAAACGATCAACAAAATTCTCAAAGAATTCCAAGTGCCTCTCAGTTGAAACTTGATTCTCTCCAGAAAACTGGGGAAGATATTCATAACATTCAAGAGGATAAGGATGAAGGGGATAGGGCAACCTTAAAGGTTTAAACATCTTCATCCTGATCTTGGTTTGAAAAGAAGTGGGCTGGTCATGAGGGATAAGAGGTTGATGAAAGGTTTCAACAGTAATGACAGCAGGTACTGAAGTCTGAGTAGGTTTAGAATAAATTTCAATCTCTACAAAGTTATATGGCTGATCAGATTCAAAAGGAATTTGAATACAATGTCCATCTTTATGAATGGGATGAGGTAAGGCTTTTGAATCTACTTCTACAATGCAATCAGGCTGCAAGATTTCCTTTTCTAGTGTTGTATATATATAAGAAGAATGATAAGTTTCTGAATATACAAAACATAAAATAATTCTCTTAACATGCGAAGGAAAAAACATGAAAGAGATGATAAAGAAATACAACAATTCATGAAGAAAAATGATAAACTGATATCTGGATCCAAACTTCAGCCTCTTCATCTTCTATCAATTGGATTCTCCCCAATGGAGTCTTTGTAAATTCAGATGGATCAGGGAAATTAGAAGCTTTGTAAAATTGTCCTAGCAGAAGGGCTAGGTTTTCTTCTTCTTTAACAAAGAGATTTTGCAGAATAGACTCTATCATAGGAAGACTGGTATGGGTATAGGTATAGATGTTTTCTGGTTTTGTTTGCAAAGAATTCAGAAAAGAGGAACAATCCTCTTCTGGGGAAGATGGTTCAACCTCTTTCCCTAACCTATGTACAGAAAAATTATCAGGAAAAGGATCTATAATAGAAGAATCTATAGAAGGTTCATCACCTTTTAAATCCTCTGATTCAAATACAATTTTCTGAAAAGAAGAAGAGTCACCTGAAGTAGACTTAATGGAAGGTGTTCTAGGTACAAATAAAGAAGCAATACCTCTTGAGATATATGATCTAGATGTCCTTCCTACTTTGGAAGTTTGTCTTTGTAGAGCTCTTCCTCTTCTGATGATCTTCTCTTTGGAGACACAGTTCTTCAATGGAGTCGCCATTGAATTCGTCCTTCACGGAGTCGCCAGATAGATGATTACAACCAAATTATGTCTAGGCTTTGTCTATCATCAAAGATGGATCTATGTCGTCTCCTAGGGAAACTGAGCTTCAATCTCCTCTCCCCGACAATGACGCCAATTTGTTAGACCTCCAAGAAACTCCTTAGGGTTGTAGGCTAAGAATTCTTGGTAACTTAATAAATTGATAATCAAAGTATGTGTATCAATGGGATAACTCAAGGGCTTAATGAGAAGAACAACTTATCATGCATTCAAATGAGCCAGTGCTTTAGAAACCAATAATCAGATAGGGTAATTGGAATGGGGTATGAAGAACACTATTCAAGATAACCAAGTACATTAACATGCAGGGTCATACAAGATAGTAATATATTATTCAATTCAAATTCATGAGCTAAATAAGAAGATAATAGTTCTTAATAGCTGAGCTAAATTGAATCAAATTACAGAGCAATGTAACACATGAGCAAATATGACATTGGTAGCGAAAGAAGACTGTGATTCATATCAACATAAGAGTCTAAGTACATGGGCCAAATGTATCCAAGATTGAACCCCTTAGTTCATATTCTGTTTTTAGTGTTATAGCTTTTACAACACAGTATCTAGATCCTAAATTAATGGATCAGATTTACTAAATACAGAAAATCAAAACTATATTTACAAAAAATAAGGAAATATCCTCAAGATGAGGCCAATCCCACATATGATAGTCTTCAGAGGTAGTAGAGTCCTGATGTAATGCAGACTAGCTTCCCAAGGTTGTTTGATGACTCTTCCAAAAGATAGAATTTGAATTTGCTAAGTTGTGTCAAAACCCTAATTTGTTGCCACAAAAATAGGTACCAAAACTGATTTGAACACCTCTTTTTATCTTTATGCATAAAAAATGGACATTAAATCTGACTCTATAATTCAACATATATCCATTAAAAGTGGTTTCAAGTGATTTGGATCAGTGAAACTTCGATCTAGGCATTTTTTCAACAAATCTGGTAGTGACAGGATTTCAGTGGTTAACACTGGAAAAAACTGGGTGCTTTAACCACCGAAAGATCTGCTTTTGGTGGTTAAGGAAGGGAAAATTTAGGCCTGTTAACCACCGAAAGCTGTAACTTTCGAAAAATGGATATGTTGCGAATTAATTTGCATGAGAATCACAATGACTCGAATTCTGTGAGATAGAGATGAGAAATAACAACAAACTAAAATTTGATTCCTAAATCAAAGGGATTTCAAATGGAAAATCATCACGGTGATATCTCTTGGAACTTGGTTTTATGAAATTCACGTGAAACAAAAGAGTTAATCAGAATCAAATTGATAATGAATTTTTTTATATGCAAGTTGTTGATTTGTTTGACTTGATGCATTAGGTTTTGACATGTGGACTCAATTTGTCGACTTGGTTGTATGCGATCAACTAGAGGACATGTTGATGAGGATATACATCCAACTGATTCAATGAGTTAAACATGGTAGTGGAGATCAAATTTATATCTAGCAGAAAAGCTATTATGCAAAATCTTTGACATCTGCGATCTCAAGATCTGATGCTCTGAAATCATCTCAGTGAAAGATTGATGACTTTAATTCTGGAAGCTTGGCGATGGGCAACTTCAACCTTACAGCTCAATACAAATTCCCTTTCTTCGGGGTTATTCCTCATGATCTGATGCCTTCCATTAAAACCTGTCAAACACTAATCTTGCGAGGGACTTTTGGCTACCTTCCCAAGCTCTAAATTCAGATATGAAAGCACCATTGAAAATCTTAGGATGTGTATTTGTCAATCGACTATTTGAGTGTGTGAAACGGACTTTCCATGGCTGTGAAAAAATATTTTTCCCAAGGCAGGTTATTTCTGGAAAATCTGCACTTTTGGTGGTTAAACTAGACCCAAATTTAACCTGTTAACTACCAAAAGCTCTACTTTCAGTGGTTAATGAACGCTTTCCAGGCCTGTCTAAACCACTGAAACCTGATATTCTCGCTTTTTCTTGAGAAGACCAAATCCAATGCTTGTTCCAAGTTTATTTTCAGAAAGTAGACCATCTAACCCACCTAAAAAAATTTAGAAACAAAATTTTGGACCTCTTCCTATCACCTAAAATTTCACAAAATGACAGTACTATTTTAGGAGATAACACTTCCATTCTAGAAACTAGAGCAAATGTCTCTTCAAATTCAATTCTTTCAACCTGTGCATATCCTTTACATACCAATCTAGATTTTTTCTTTGTAACCTGTCCGTCTTCATTCAATTTATTTCTCAATACCCACTTTGTGCCAATCACATTCTTATTCTTTGGTCTTGGAACCAATTCCCAAGTGTCATTCTTCTATGTTTGATCCAATTCTTCATCCATGGCCTTATTCCAAAATCCATCGTTGTTGGCCTCTTCAAAATTGTTTGGTTCAATCGTAGATGAGAGTGCTAGGTTCATTTGTTCTCGTGAACAGATTCTTCTTCTAGTCTCAACTCTTGTATCTTTGTTTCCGATAATATGATATGAAGGATGATTCTTCTATACTCGTTTGCTAGGTGTCTTTGGAGGCACTTGTTGAACTTTCTCTTCTACTTTTGTCTGATCCTATTCATCTTCCCCTTATAATTCTTCTTCATATTCTTCTTCCTCTTCATAAAGTTGTTCCATTGATTTATTTTCTTATTCCTTTAATTCACATCCACCTGTTTCCTCAATTGTTACATCGATTCTTTCCACAACTTTGTTCAACCTAAAATTGTAACACTTGTATGATTTCCTTGTACTTGAGTAGCCAACAAGTACTCCTTTGTCCACACGAGAGTCAAACTTTCCCATTCTTCCATCTTCTCTTTTGATGTAGCATTTGCTTCCAAATACTCTGAAGTTATTCACATTTTTTGGTCTTCCTTTCCATATCTCGTAGGGAGTTTTGTCAGTGTTTTTTCTGATCATTACTCTATTTTGAATGTGAACTGTTGTATTCACTACGTGTCTCCAAAATATATCTGTCAATTTGGAATCCGTAAACATTGTTCAAGTCATTTCATGTACTGTCCTATTCTTTCTTTCAACAACTCCATTATGTTGAGGTGTCCTAGCAATGAAGAATTTCCTTTTTATTCCATACCTGATGCATGCCAACTACAGTAGTCCATAAATTTTTTTGAAGTGAAATCTCCTCCATTATCAGATCTCAAACATTTATGTTTGAATCCATTTCATTTTCAACCATTTCCTTGTAGAACTTGAAGTTTTCAAAAGCTTCTAACTTATTCTTGAGAAAGAAAGCTACAGTCATTCTTGTATAATCATCAACTAACAACATAAAGTATTTATCACATTTTAAACCCTTTGTTGTAGTTGGTCCAACTAGATCAGTATGCACAATTTCTATTGGTCTTTTCGTTGAATATTCTTTTGATTTAAACCTGGTCTTTTTTTTCTTTCCTTGTTGACAATGCTTGCATAAAGTGTTGGTTGGTTTCGTAATATGGGGCATTTTTTTAACTGCTTCATTTTTTCTGACTTTGACAAGGTTATAAAAGTGTATGTGACCCATTCTTCTATTCCATAGCCAAGCTTCATCTTCTTTTCCTAGACAACATTTTTCATTTCCATTTTCACTTAGTACATATATGTTGATTGAAGTTGTTGCAATCAATTTTCCTGAACCTTCTTTTCTTATCTCACACTTTTGTGAATCGAAAGTAACTTTATGACCTTGGTTACACATTTGAATCACACTTAGAAGAATATGTTTCATATCTTCTACTAGTAGAACATTTTCTTCCTTGGTATTCTTGTTTCCAATTCTGACTATGTCTTTTCCAATGATTTTAGTTGAATCATCATTTCCAAAGGAGTTTGATCCATCTCTTTCCTTTCTTAATGTAAGAAACCTATCTTTATCACATGTCATGTGTTTTGAACAACCACTGTCAACATACCAATCATGTTTCTTTTTCTTAGCTTGTAGAGTGAGTGTGCATTCTTCATTTCTATACTGATTTTTCTTTCTTATCCTTGTTCTCTTATGAGGTTCTTGTCTATGACTGTTGTTGTTATGTTGTGGTTTTCTAGGTGGAACTGTCATTTCGAAATATTTGGTCATGTGTCCAAAGCTGTTACACTTGTAGAATTCCACTTCACTTCTCAATGATTCAAACTTGTTGTAACTTCTTCTTTATGTTTCACTAGGCCTTCTTGCATAACCCTTTTGTGTATGACTTTCAAAGTTGTTTATGTTCCTTCTGTTAGCTCTGCAATTCATAGCTTTATGTACAAAATTATTTCATCCATATCATAAACCAAAAATGATAGTTTGATACCTAGGAGTTGAAGATATTCTGAAAGAAGGTTCTCTTTTGAATCTTTCTTCTTCCTGATGCCTATCCGTTGGTTGTTGATTCTGAAATATGAATCTTCTCAGTGGAGGAATGTCCCTATAATGTTCCTTGTATATCTTCCTATCCCCTTTGATTGTTTCTGCATATATTTTTGGATATGTTTATTGATCTATTGTTTTGGAGCTTGATCCCTTTTCTGTCTGATTGTATCCAAGTTTGGACTTGTCATGATGAGGTTTTTGACTCTTGATAATGTCATCCAAAATTTTTGAGTTGTTCTGCATAATTTTTTTTTAAGATCCTTTCTTAATGTGACAATATCAACTTCCAAATTTCCGATCATCATGTCTCTTTCTTCTAGCTGTTCTTTGAGTGCTTCTTCAACTCTTTTATCTTCTTCTATTTGAACCTTAAAATTTGTGATCATTTGTTCTAGTTCCTAAGTGTCTTCTTTCTTGTCTAGTTCTGCTTGTAGCTTCTTGTTTTTCTTCTTTTCTCTTCTTATAACTTCTATGGCACACAACAATTCTTCTCGGTAGTAAAATTATTCCTCTTCATATTCTTCTTCGGCCTCTTCATATTCTTCTTCGGTGTATTCTTTGTTAGAGTCTTCTACTTCCATGAATATAACTCTTTCTGTCTCACTATCACTAATTTCATCTCCATCTGATGATGAGATATCTTGTTTGGTGCATAAGCTTTTCTTAAAAACTTTCTTTGTGGTTCTTTTTCCATTATATGTTTGTTTTCTATTTGAGTAATATTCATCATTCCTCTTCTTTTTATTATGAGGCAATTTGTTAGCAAAATGACCAATACCATCATAATTAAAACAAATCAAAGGAAACTTACATGTATATCTGTCGTTGGTTCCCTTGTTCAATCTTCTGACAAAGTTGGCCATTTCTTCATCATATTCTGATATGTCATTGTTGCTGCTATGTTCTTTTTCCTTTTACTTTCCCTTTTTCTTTGACCTTTTAAATGCTTTGAAATATGCTTCTTTTATATCTAGATTTTCCTGTTCAGTTATCATTTCATATGCTGTGAAGATTACATGTAGTTCATCCATGCTTATTGAGTCTAGATCTACTCTTTCCTCTAGTGATGATATCTTAGGATCAAATATCTTAAGGAGAGATCTTAGTACCTTTTAAACAAATACAAATTATTTAATTTCTTCTCACAATCCTATGATTACATTTACTATTTCATCGACTCGTAAGAAGTAAGCCATAATATTCTCATCTTCCTTCATATTTAGTTGTTCGAAATGACCTCTGTAAGTTTGAAGCTTTGCTGCTTTGACTTTTGAATCTCATTCATAAATATTTTGAAGCTTGTCCCAAATATATTTAGCATATTTACAATGTATAAATTTGGTGTAAACTAATTCACAAAGACCACTCAAAAGTTCATTTGTTTCTTTGGAATTATTTTTCCTGAGTTTTAATGCTCTTTCATAAAATATAACAATTTGGTCTATTACCCCCCCTCTCTCATGGAATAATAGTCCCCTATAATTCTTTATTTTTATTATTAATATTAAAGAACTATTACATTACTAGGTTCTCCATCCTTACATAAGTGAAAACATACATTATTAATCCAAGGATCAAAAACATGGTATGACAATGGATGTATAGAACTAAGTATGCATTATATGGAAGTTAGGAAATATATAAGGATGAGTTAGTTGACAAAGGATTTTCTCAAGTTGAAGGCGTTGACTATAATGAAATATTTTCCCTCATATCCAAAACAAATTCCATCTTTTGGGTTATATTCCTTGCCACCTCACATAAATGGGATCTCCATCAGATGGATGTTAAATATTTATTCTCGCATGGGGATCTACAAGAAGAAATTTACATGGAATAAATTGCTAGACATGTTTAGAATGACTCTAGTTTTGTATCCTATATTAAGAAATCTCTTTATCTTCTTAAGCAAGCTCCTCAATATTGATATTCTAAATTGGATAACTTTCTTCTTGACACTGACTTTTCTAGATGTAATTTTGACCACAATGTCTATATCTAGAAAGTAGGAACCCATCTCATAATACTTTTATTCTATGTTGATGACATTATCCTCACTGTTAGTGACCCTAAAATTTTAATCCATGTGAAATCTAGCCTTAAGAAGAAATTTGAAATGACTAAATTAGGCTATTTTCATTATTTCCTTGGCCTCCAAGTATTGCAAACCAAGGAAGGAATTTCTCTTTCCCAATCCAAGTATGCATGTGACTTTGTTTTCCAGTTTCACATGGAAGATTGTAAACCAACCCTTTATCCCTTACAATATAGATTCAAAATTACTACTATTGATACTACACCTCGAGTCGATGCCACTTTGCACTCATCAGTTAGTTGGTAGTCTCTTATATTTGAGTCATACATGTCCTGATATTTCATTTTTTGTTGATATTGTTTATTTGTATGTGACAACAACTCATGAAATCCATTGGAAAGGGGAAAAAAATGACACTTTTCTATATCTGGGGTATAGTTCAATTTGGGATAGATTATAGTTCAGGAGGGACTCCTTTTTTGGTCAATTTCAATGATTCCAATTGGTCTAGTGACCTTGATGATCAAAATTCTACTGCAATTTATGATTTTAGAATTGGTTCGATACTTGTCACTTGGGATTGTAAGAAACACCAATATATTTTTATTTATTCAATAAAGTAGAGTAAAACACAATGCTTAATGCAATTCAAGAAGACTTATGGCTTCGACATATCCTTTCAGAGTTTGGATTCCAAAAACATCATCCAACCACCCTTTGGCATGATAACCAGAGTGCCATAAATATCAACAAAGATCCAATTCAACATCATTTTAGTAAAAAAATTGAGCTACAAATCCACTTCATCAGAAAATATCATTCATGATCATGTTCTTGAAGTGCTCTTTTTCCCTATAGATGATCAAGTTGTAGACACTTTCTCAAAGCCTCTTATAGACACAAACTTTTCCAAAGTTTTATATACATTAGGATTTCATGAAGTTGTCATTAAGGGGGGATGTGCTCTAATGCCTCATTCCTTATCCTATTGTTTCACCTTTGTAAATATTTCAATCCCATCCCGATTTGTTCTTAAATGGGGATGTTAGGATATTTAGACACTTAGGAGTTAATTAAGATCAACTTCATATAATTGTATTTAGATAAAATTTCATTTCTTTAGTATGTATTAGTATGCATTTTTAGTTATGTAATCCAATGGTCATGATATGTTCTATACATAGAGCGATCCAATGGCTCATATTCGTCTTGATACTAATGGCTATTGATAGGTGGCTGAACACCCAATTGGTACATGATTTCTATTTAAAGAGTGTGGAGGGTCATTTACTGAAGATTGATTGTGATAAAATATTATGTACAATGTTTTCTTTTACATTAATATATTGCCTTAGGCAACCACATTGGCTAGGGCCATGGACTATTTTCCTCTTAGAGGGTTTTAATCATGTAAAAAAACTAGTGTTATGATATTTTATCTAGTTGTGTGAGTAATTACTTAAGGTTTTTGTCCTGTGTGGAAATAATCTATTTTCTCAAATTTTTTTGATATGGATTCCAAAAGATATAAGAAGCAAAAGGAATAAGTAATCGATATGAGTTTTGACCATGAAGAAGTTGCAGAACTAGAGATATATTTTGGCATCCAAAAGGATATTTATGAAGACACTAAATGTTGTATGCATGTAGGGACAATTTTCAAATGGGGGACTTGTATCATATGTTTAGGGAAGAAAATATTCTTGAGATACCAATTCTTCTTGGAGACATCAACCCCAATGCTAGTGTCTATCAACCCATTAAGTAGTCATAGAACCATAGAGTTCCTACCCAACCTACCATCTTTCACCACATAGAAGTTATATCCTAGCTTATTAGTTGGAAAAACATTCATAACAAATTGATTAGAGACACCAATGGGAAGACCATCGTTGTTGGTGTATAAATATGTTCAATATATATATCTTACACTCATTTAAATGTCAATTTGGGATTTGTAATCAAAAGATTTGTTACACTATATGTGACGAGAACATGTAACCTACCTAAGTCTGTTGCATATAGGAAATAATTAATAACATAAAAAAAATATTTGTTTCTAAGATTTCTAAATACTTCAAATATATTTGAACT
>JASDQU010305618.1:50420-62310 GCA_032191745.1 Picea mariana | reverse complement strand
AATTATCAAAGGTAGGAGGACAACCTGAATTTGGAGCAACCCCACCAAAGTGGATGCATAGGTTCTTACCTCTCACCTTACCATCTTCTCTCCACCCTCAGATTGTCCTTAAAATCCATCCAAACTTCATCAAACCAATCAAAACTCAAAATTCTACCTATTATTGTTTACAACTCCCTGACAGCGGTGCCAAAATGTTGGTGTATAAGTATGTTCAATATATATATCTTAAGCTCATTTAAATGTCAATCTGGGATTCATAATCAAAAGAGTTGTTACACTATATGTGCCGAGAACAGGTAACCTACCTGAGTCTGTTGCATATAGGAAATACTTAATAACATAAAAAAAAACTATGTTTCTAAGATTTCTAAATACTTCAAATATCTTTGAACTTAGAAGAGAAAATTGATAATGAAACTTAAACAAAAAACCAGTCAAAGACATTCTATCCTAGAGAAACAAGTTTGTTCATTTTAGGCTCATGAATTAAAGGGATGAACTTAAGAAGATTGTCTCCTGTAGCAATCAAAACAGTAAATAACAATCAACTCCAATCACTCTTGAAATCAAAATCAACTCCAGATTCATGTAATTCAAACAAACCAGTACAAAGAACATTCAACATAACTGAGAGATTTCATTTCAGAGCATGAAGATGATATATAAATCCTTTTGTTCCCTTGATGTACTAAATATACTACAATCATAAACTCAAGATATCAATCCCACACTTCAAATAATTAAATGGCCATCTCCAACATTTGAGAATGAAATATCTATTCGATCTAGCACCTGATTGTTCACACCAATCCAAAAACAATTAACTTAATGCTGAATTTTGAAAATGGATTAAAGATCATTAACACACACACACTACTTTAAAATACTCACATAAACACACAGAACATATACAGGGAGGTTTACGTTAGTTGGGGCGGTGGGCCCTTGCCGAACCAATAAGGAACCTCTTAAGAAAGTAACAAACTAAAGTTTTTCACTCATACTCAGGAATTTTCATAATAGATCTTTTGTATTAATTCAATTGGTAAATTGGATCAATAGTCCTTTACTTCATACATAGAAATGATATGTATTGTCTGGCTCTGATAGCATACTTCGTTACATTCCTTATTATCCACACACGTTATCACCTATACAACATTCCTTATATAAGGTAAGATGATACTATCAATATCTATAGATAAGCATTAAACAGTTTGAGAGATTTTACAATTGATATTTACATAGAATTTCTAGGAATCGACTCCATCCTCATGACACAAAGTGCATGAGCGATGGAGTCTCTCGTAATATGGAAAACTGATTTGGGAGCTTATGTTCAACTGCCTTCTTGAAATATTCACCATCATACTGGTCCAATTGGTACATTTTGGAAACAAAGGTTTTGGTACCGAAATACGCATAGTCACGAATATGGGTACCGAAATGGACGCAAAGCAGACAGTACAAGAATAGTGCATGACTTGGTACTAGAATGGATTTGGAGCAGATAGTACTAGATCAAAACTGCTTTGGGTACCAGAATGGATTTGGTACCAGATTACACGGTGTTTGGTAGTACCGGATAGGCTACTCATGATTCAAACCATTAGGACTATACAAAATGGAACACTTTAATCGAATTAATTCAAGAAAGTTAAATAAACATGCTTTAAATCATCAATTGCCTCTTGTGAACATGAACAAGGTCATTAGGTATGTGTTTGGGAGGAAACAGTCAAGTATAGGCTTATAACATAAGCAAAAAGGCTTAGATACAAGGTAATATAGGGCATTATACATGTCAAAATAGGGACTCAACAATCGTATTCTTCAAAACATCAATTTTGGATGCATTCTATGAGTTTCTACCTATGCAAGAGAACCTGGATAATGAATGGATGCTGTAATTTCCTCTAAATTGTAGAGATATTATGAAGATTTATTGGGTCACTCCTAAATTCTTCAAGGAAAGGAGGATAGGAATATATCCTACCATCTTATTATGGACCCCATTCAATATCATTTTGGCTCTCCTTAGAATAGTATATCATGAGTAGGGTGTCATTTAATTTAGTGAATCATGAGTTTCCATTATATATATGCACTCACCCAAACATGTTTAGTATTCAATTGGGGAACTACCTATCAGCTTCTATGGGCTACGCCATCT
Organism: Picea mariana; assembly: GCA_032191745.1. NCBI lineage: Eukaryota > Viridiplantae > Streptophyta > Pinopsida > Pinales > Pinaceae > Picea > Picea mariana. The sequence goes on along the minus strand of JASDQU010305618.1, from coordinate 60,134 downwards.
CCGAGTCCAAGCACATGACCCTAATAATATACCCAACCTTGTATATGTCTTCATATTTTCTTGACATTACTTTCATGGTCAACTTCTTTCCTAGAATGGGTTGGAAATGGAAACCAAGTTAACATCCCATCCACTTCTACTGTCAAAATTATGGGAATACTAGTACATTATACAATATACTTATATGTGTGAGAAATTAATATCTCAATTGTACCAATTTGTTTTTTGTGCACCAACACGATGTATGTCTGAGAAGGCTATGCAAGATATTGGTTAGGTAGGTGACTCTTATGTCTCTAAAAAAGGAAATGATATAATAGTTTTTAGGGCTATCAAAATCCTAATTTACTTTGATCTAGGTGGATATTAGTGGCCACCCACCTATTCCAACTAGCTCAAAACAATTTGTTGGCAACTTACTATTTTTAGCAGTTTTTCGGTTCCTAAACGTCTAGGGCCATTTTGAGGGGCTTTTTCACGATCAAGCACCTCAATGATATCTAAAGGATCTCATTGATACCCAAAAATACATATCCTTTTTTATTCCTTTCCAATGAGTTATCATACGCCCCAAACAAAGATCTTATGCCAAAGTTATGCTCCTGGGAAGTTTATACACCAAACTACCCAAAACGGGGTCCACAAAACTATTGGCTTTTCATCTTCTGGGGTTATGGTTTTGGATTTTATTTATGTTAAAAAGGCCTTTGGATAATCATTTTAACAATAATCTTCTTGCGAATGTGAGTAGACGTCATATCTCTTCTTAGACATAAGCTGCCACCATTCTAACGAGTCATTCACTCTGTATTTCTATAGTTTTGTACATTTCACTCATTAATAGAAATTGTGTATTAATGTATATCTATGCATATTGTTATATATCTCATTTATATCTATTATATTATTGGATATCTTTCAATACCTCTGTATATTTATGTGTTATATATCTTCTCTCATTTCATGTCGAAAATAATCTGGATCAGTGGTATCAAAGCAGGATGCTCTTGAGTATTTTTTAGTGCATGTCCCCAACAAGGTCCGAGTATAGAAAGTTGGATCTCGATATTGTCTCTCTTGAGGAAAATATCTCTCTCACACCTAAGAATCCCTCCATGGTAGAAGAAAATAAAAACAATGGACCATAAGATTCTATCAATTTGTTTCTTGAGAAAGCTCTCATGTGACAAAGGGACAAAATGATGGAGAATTTTTCCCGCATCCTTCAATGCTTGCTGATAACAATATGTGTGTCTTCATCAAGTGACCACTTTGGAAGAACCTCTCTTTTCAAGGTACAAGTTAATATTCCTATATTTGAAGGTCATATAGATGTGGATGCCCTAGAAAAATGGTTAAATATGCTAGAAGGTTATTTCTTTCTTCACAATTTTTCTAACAGGGAAAAGATCACCTTCACACTCCTTAAGCCTCTCCCCCATGTCAAACATTGGTGGGAAACTTGCTAGGAGAAAAGTCCCATAGAGGAGTATGGAATATATGGGGTCAAGTCCACTTTGTATTTTTTTGTGGATGCAGTCAAGGAACAATATTACCCTAGTGGTAACTATGACGACCAATACATGAGATGGACCACATTGTGTCAAGAGAGGGGCCAAGTAGTGTTAGATTTCACTAATACCTTCCATACCTTGTGCACCAAGCTGGGTATCAAATATTCTGAGTGACATTTGGTTCTGAAATACTTTGGGGCTCTACATAGGTACATCCAAACTGAAATGGAGTTTATGGACATTTAATCGCTAGGAGAGATTCCTATCGATATGTTGTCAAAATCGAGAAAAATATTAGGCACCAGAAAAAAAAGGATTTTGGGTTTTCATATCTGCAACAACCAAAGTATGATAAATATGACCCTAACAAATAGCCTCACAAAAACTATTCTAATCCACAGGAAAACAAGGGTCACGGAAAGGTGAAGAAGGACACTGGAAAGCGGTGCAATTTACACAAAATCCCTTGGCACAACATAAATCAATGTTGCTCAAAATAGTAATTGGTGACCGATATCAAAGAAAAATATTCGAAACTAGATTCAGAATCCGATTTAGAAAATAATGGGAGAAGACAGATCATTGATGAAGACGCCATTGTTATTTTTGTGACTGCAACAATTCAACTAGAAGAACCAACATATATTGAGGAGGGAGAACACCTCTTGCATTCACAAATGTGGGTGAAAGGGACCCCTTTGCATTTAATTTTTTATAATAGAATCCAGAAGAACCTTATCTCAGAAGATGTCGTTAAACAGTTGGGATTTTCGACAACACCACACTCGCAGCCATGAAACATCAGGTGGATTCACCAGGGATGAGATCTTCATGTTAGACAACAATGTCGATTGTCATAAGACATCCAACCCTTCAAGTATGGGGTATTATGTGATGTTTCCCCATTGGATGTTTGTGACGTTATTTTGGTTCAACCATATCTGTGGAAGAACCATGATATTTATGAGTCTTGAACCCGTAGTTTCATTGTTACTCTAGGGTGTCACATCTACAATATACCAAAGGTAGTTCCAACTACTATCCCACCTAAATAATACCACAATGTAGTATCTCATACTACAAAATTTAACTTCTTCATAATATGTTCAAAAGGTGAATAGAAGGACATTGAAACCACTGCAACCTCAATCAAAGCACCTTCTATCTAGTAGAAGAAGGTCAAAAATATTGAAGCAAAGCACAAATATTCCTTTTGCGCAAAATCATCTCATTAGGTTCTCAAAAACATCCCACAAACCAAGCAACACAACTTCTCTAGCAAGGAAAGCAACTCACCAAGGTCCAGATTCAACAAGTGCTTTCCCCTCTCCCCCAGGTACTCAATGTAATGGAGACCATTTCTTCCTAAGGAGGGAGGATTGATCCAGGTGGATATTGGTGGCCACCCACATATTCCAATTGGCTCAAAAAAGTTTGTTGGCAACTTTCTATTTTTAACATTGTTTCTGTTCTGAAACTTCTGGGGCCATTTTGAGGGCCTAAACGTTGATTTTTTGTGATTGGGAACCTCAATCATAGCCTAAGTCTCTGATTGAGACCCCAAAATGAAGATCCTCATTGATACCTTTCCAAATATCTATCATGCACCCCAAACGAAGATTGTATGCCAAAGTTATGCCCCCGAGAAGTTTATACACCAAACTACCCAAAATGGGGTCCACAAAACTGTTGGCTTTTCATCTTTCGGGGTTAGGGTTTTGGATTTTCTTTATGTTAAAAATTAATTTGGAGCCTCATTGTAACAATCATCTTCTTGTGAATGTGATCATCCATCACATCTCTTCTTAGAGATAAGATGCCACCATTCTAGCGAGTCTTTCACTCTGTATTTCTACAGTTTTGTACATTTTGCTCATTAATAGAAATTGTGTATTACTACATATCTATGCCTCTTGTTATATATATTAAATAAATATATTATATTATTGTCTCTCTTGCAATACCTCTATATATTTATGTGTTATATCTCCACTCTCATTTCGTGTCGAAAATAATCCAGATCATACTTCCTAAATTCATTAAAGATAATTTGGAACTACTAGAAGTAGCATAACATATAGTCATACATGAAATTGGATAATATTTCGCTCATGAAAAGAAATCCCCGTGGCCTCCACTAAATTTTTATGTGGGATATTTTATCTTAAAAAAATTAAAGAAGTGGTAGTTGAGGTAGAAAATATATCCATTTTTCATTTCAGGGAAGAAAACTTCAAATGACATGACCCTTTACATCTTGTTAGCCAATATTGTAGATATTGTAAATGTAGATGGCCATAATATAATGAAGTATGGAAGGAGGAAGATCTATATGGAAGGGTTCTATCCTTAGATAAGTTAATTTTTAAAATGGGTAGTGGCTTCCAAGAAAGGAAGTGATGATTGGAAAGAGAGATTGGACAAAGAAGTACTAGCCAAAGTAGTAGCAGAGAAAGAAAGATTGGAGAAGGAATTTGAAGAACTAGGGATGCAACAAGAATTGTTGGCACCCAAATTATTGGGTTCAGGTTTTTGTGTGCACAAAAATGAATTTGTGCATTCTCATTCCATAGTTTTTTGCACACTTAAGGAAATGGATGAGGAATTCCATAAAGTGCACATCGGAATAGGTTTTGTCAGTATCACGCCAAGTGTAAAGACTACCAAGTGTGGACCAATCTGATTTTTTTCAATTGCAACAGAATCCAAGAAGATGCACACCAGAATCAAGAAATGAATTATTAGGAAATATCCCCATATGATTATTGACAACAACATATGAAGGCGTGGGGAGGCCAGAAGACAAGTTGTCCAAGATGTTAAGATTCCCCCCAATACAAAGAGTCTATATGGAGTGATGGTAAGCACTAGAAGCATACGAGGCAATCATATCTGACAATGGAGTGGAGTAAAGAAGAAAGAGACAATGCTCCTTAGCAGTGGAATGTATAAAAAGGAGCTCTATTCTCAGAATGGGAGTTATATATTTAGTTGGTTGGCTAGTTGATTGATTGGATATCTGACAAGTCTGAGAGTTTTGAGTTAGCTTAGATACCAATATCAAGCTTATTCTGAGCCTGCTGTAAAACTGTGAGGTTTTGAATATATTCCTATGTCTTTAACATGTTTGAGTCCTAATGAAAGGTGAATGAAAAATTATATTGTATTTCCATTGTCTTATATAGTAGTGATATTAATCTCTAAGGATGTCATAAGTAGTTTTTCAATGTACCATATGTCTCTATTTTGATGGAATACTTCCAGTAACAAAGATATCACAGTTCTGATCTACTTTGTGCATGTTATGAATGAGTTGAATATGTGTGTGTATTGTTTAAATTCTTAGTCCCAAATAGATTATTAGAACTAAGTTACATGGATGCCAATTGCAATTTGGTTTGGTATGCTTAATCCTTCATCCATGTCGTAGGACCTTATGGTCTCTATTATCCTATCTACATCTCGAGTGAGACCTTCCTTGGCCTTGACCAAGGATTAATATGCCGGTTCTTTGGGTTTTGTTTTGGATAAATTTGGACAAACCTTGGGTCTAAATCTCCCTAGTGTTAAGAAGGATGGAAAACATGCAAGTGTGGACTGAAAGTGAACCCCAAAAATGGTTCCATTTTCGTTACCTGAAGTCTTTTTGAGATTGATGGAGGAAAATAAAAATGAGTTGGCATCCTTCTGAGGATATTCAATACTGGATAGAAGTGAAAGAAGACAATTTTTCCCTGCAGGGGATACAAGGATTGTGGGTGAACGCAAAGGAATGGAAAGGAAGATATATTTACTCATACATGCATGAGCTCTTCTTCACAGAATTTCCATGTATGTTGCATGAATGGTTAAAGAGACACGTTGAATTCAAATTAGCTACGTTACTAGTGGAACCAATAGTTTGGGATCAAGACAATCTTGATAAGTTTAAGGTACTAGATAAATAGTGAACTTGAGGTATTTACTTTTGGTTCACAGGAATGAAGGAAGGTTATGTTATCACACAATCTATACTTTCCCATATCCCAAAGGAAAGTAAGCCTAGAGTGGCTTAACATGGATGTGGCCCTATCATTGTCATCCCAACAAGGAACATCTTTCTCTTTAGGAGGAGGAAAAACCTCACTCCATGGGAGACATCTCAGGACCTAGTTGGTTGATGAAGGGAAAAAAAGGATAGATAAAATCCCAATCCTCTCTCTAGGTCACTCAAGTTAAGAAGTCGATTGGTAAGGTTAAAGGGACAAAGAGGAAATAAAATGAGTGGTACCTTCCCTTTACTAATGAAACATCAAACATTATTAGAAATAATGACTTCAATAATTATAATCAATGACTCCTTGAAAAAATTATGTGCTGCTAAACAAGTTATATATAACAACAATATGATTAGAGTAGCAACAATGTATCTTAAATAATTGCAAGTTATGAAGACAAGAAATGATATAAAGGGTTTTGTACACTTGATAATGCTTTGTCACTCATAATTACAATATTAATACAAGTCTATTAATACTTAGATGGATGTCTAAACACTTATAACAACAACAATTAATATTGATGACAACCAATAAACCACTTCAGAAAAAGGTACTTGAATGAAGCAAGAAAACAACTAATTCAACATGCAACAATTGTAGCTTTTTTGGAACAAGTGTTAGTAGTTTTTATATATGATTTAATGGTTGTAAAGGGGATGAAACAATGGCTATAAAAACAAATTCAACAACAGTAACAACCTCTAACAACTTCAGAATTTGCACTTATAACAAGCAATTAATTATACACTTTAACAATCATTTGATATTACTTTTCTTGATACAATTTATGGGTTGTATTTAGATGGTTATCAGGCTAATAAAGCCTGCAAATGATGGCTATAACAATGAATTAGTATCAGTAACAACAACCTTAACAAATTCAGGAAATTTTCACTTGGAGATAGCAAAAGGAGATTAAGTCCTAGGAAGGTGATGCCTAGGTTGATGCAATTTTCTTGATAGGTTTTAGGGTTAGTATACTTGTTAGGGCTGCAAAGAATGATGATTAGAGCAGAAAAAAGTTAGTAATTAGTAGTCTGGTTTAGTGAGTTAATTTAGAAGGGTATCAAGTAGGGAAAAGAGTTAAAGTCTTGTCAAGTACTTGAGGTAAGAGACTAGTGCCTTATAGGGTAATAGAGTCTAGGCATGCGACTCTCTTCTAGGGTTGTAAACACTTTATAATACACACAATTCAAGAATAAATAAGATATTATAGGCCTTAGCACTTCCTTCCTCTTGAAAATCTTTTCCTCCTCTCTTACTTCTTGACAAGACTCAACTCAAACTCCTTCACTTCATGCTCAAATGCTTTCACTTTATACTCTACTAATTTGCTAACCTATTCTAGAAATAATGATAACTAATTCGTTGATATCATAATCACTGCTACAACTATCATTTTTCAACTTACATTAGCCTACTAACCATCTAAGTCATCCCATAATTTGTATAAGGAAAGGTACTATCAATAAGTGTTAAAGTGTATGCTTAATTTCCATTTTAGAGTGCAAATTTTGAAGGTCTTACCACTATCATAGATGATTTTATAACCGATGTTGCATACCTTAACAACCCTAAAATCGTCCATAAAACCATTGGGCATTTGTACTAAGCAAACCATAATCATTGGATATTGAAGTAGCGGCTTATTGCTCTATTATAATACATTTTTTAAAGTGTTTTTATTGTTGTCATCATCATTAATTATTTTTGTTTGGACATTCATTGACATGTATTTATCTTGAAAAGTGTGAGTGACAAACCATTATCAAGTTTTCAATAATATTGCATCTCTTCCTTGTCATCATAACTTGCACCTTTCACGATACATTGCTACTACTGTGATCTCACTTTCATTATATATTAACTTGTTCAGGCATCACATAATTTGTTCAAAAAGTCATTGATTATAAATTTTGCTACTAACGTTTGATGTTTCATCGGTAAAGGGAAGGTACAAACCCATTTTCATTTTCCCTTGTCCCTTTCAAATTCACCAAAGTGAGTTATTTTTCTAAGTGATCTAGAGATATGGGTGGGTTTTCACTGTATCTTTTTTCCCTTCATCAACCAACTAGGTCTTGGGACATCTCCCTTGGAGAGAGAATTTCGTCTTGCTAAAGAGAAAGAGGAACCCTATTGAGGAGACAATGATAGGGTTACCTCTGTGTTACGTAAATCTAGGCCTACTTTCCTTTAGGATTGGGAAAGTATAAATTGTGCAATAGCATTTTTGGCGCCATTGTTGTGGAACGCTATGTCAATTTTCCTCAAATGACAAATTTTTGATAAGTCTTTTTTCTCAAATCCTTTCACTTTTCAAATCTTACTTGACGAATACACTAAGGGTATTTCCCTCTTTTCCCTTTGATAATACCTATAAGAATTATCTGGCGACTCCACTGATGATGAGGCCAACAATGGCTTCTCAATGGGACCCAGGAAATTTTAAACCCTTAGATATGAGTGAAATCTTGGGTTACCCTTGAGAAATGCCTCCGAAATGTGTAAATGGCTCCCTAAGTTCACTGGTAGTGATGAAGAGAATGTTGAGGACCATATGAGTGAATTTTGGGCCTTCTTTCAACTCCATCCTATTAGTGATAATGCTAAGGATCTCACAATGAATCTTTTCTCTTCCACTCTTCATGGAAATTATAGGAAATGGTATGATCATATCCCTAATTCTAGAATCACATATATGGACCAGTTAGAAGAAATATTTATGAATAAATGGGGTATTGAATCAGAGGATATCCACATGCTAATAAAAATACTTGAGTAAATAAAACAAGCTAAGAACGAAACTGTCAAGGAATTCCATACCAGGTTTGAGAATTTGTTACAAAAAATTCCTAGAAACCATCATCCCGAAGACAAGTACCTTGTTTACCTCTATAGCAATTCACTCTTAGTGAAATTAGGGTTTCTCCTCAGTGAAAAAGGGCCAAGAATAATCCAAGAATCTTATCACATGGTTATACAATTCGAGACACATATCAACTTTTTCAAGGGAGAGAACCTCTTTACTCCAGAAATCAAAGTTGATGACTCCAAAGATACCCCAGATACTCTTAGTCTGGAGAGATTAGTTTCCCTTGATATATTTGTTAGTAAATTCTAGGAAATAAAGGAACAAGTCATCAACCAATAAAATGTTGAGGAGAGGGATCCTAATGAAGGTTTCCAATCCCATGAGGAAGAGAAATAATTTACTCATGCTTATGACGAGGATAATGAAGACCTGGTTGAAGAGAAAGATCATAAAGATATCAAACATGACGATGAAGTATTAATGTGTGATCCTCCCTCTGATGAATCCATCCAAGATCCTATTCCTCCTGCAAAAAAATAAGAGGATGAAGTTAGTCACTTTCCTTTTTAGTTTTTTGATGATACCCTATTCTATGATTCAAAAGGTGAAGAAGAAAGGGAATCCTTGGACAAGCTAGATCCTCTGTATTATGAATCTAAAGATGTAGGGAAAACTCATGAGGATGAACCACTGATTATTTCTCTTTCATTTTATGAATTCATCAAAGTATTCGACACTCCTTCACAACAAGAAGTGAATATGGTAAGTTATTTCCATTTCCATGATTTTGAAGATGCTTTATTTTGTGATTTGGAAAGTGAAGAATGAATAGAGGATCCCTTGGATGTTTTAATCCCTTTGTTTTATGATAAAGTTAATGAAATGGTTTATGTTGTCACCCTATAAGTTATAGTATCAACTGGTGACTGTGATATTATCTGTCTCTAGTGTTCTTTGCTGACAAATGATTTTTCATTCTGCAAATAATTTGAAAAAGAAAAGAAAAAGAAAAAAGAAAGAAAAGAAAAAGAAAAAGAAAAAAGAAAGAGAAGAAAAAGAAAAAAAAAAGAAAAGAGAAGAAAAGAGGGCATAAAAGAATTCAATAAAAGCCCCATGCAATAATAGTAACTTGGTCCATACCTTTCAAGCATGGCCAAGTTCTTTTTAAATTGATGTTGATAGGTTAGTGAATGAATTTGGCTAAACAGTTTAATCTTAGCCAAAATGTCTAGGTTAGATTAGTGAATAAATCTGGCCAGACTGTCTAATCTTGGTCAGATAGCCCCAGGGTAGAGTAAATTCTTAACCCAATGGTATAATCTGGGTTAATTGTCATAGGAAGCTA
>JASDQU010305618.1:17544-34339 GCA_032191745.1 Picea mariana | reverse complement strand
AATGTTGTCACCTCTGGTCATCAAGTCAGGACAATGTCCCTCAACTATTACCTTGAATCACAAGAGAAAAATACCAAAAGAAATGAAGTTAAGAGTAAAAGGAAATGAATGGGCTAGGAAACAATTTCATTTATGAAAAGGTACAACTCACCCTCTACAAAGGAACCCATAGGTAATTATTTACATTTCCATGTTATTACATGCACCCCATGTCCAAATACATACCCCATGCCACCTCATACACTTACATGACTTGGAATAGATCCCACTTGTGAAACACCCCAAACTTAAGAGAGGTTAGCCCAATAGGACACCTTGAGACCTTATCCAAACCTAACTTGTCAAATTGCATAACATCTTTGAGTATTTGTCTGGGTTAAGGGGGTTTTGATGCACATGTTTGGGTAATTTAATTATTGGATGTGATTTACATGCTATGATCTGTAACACCCTATTTCCCCCAGCTTGTAAATATAACTGGATTGGCCAAGAACTATGGCGAACTCATAAATGTGAATATGTGATGTAAATGTACCTTGAGGAAAAGGTCAATGAATGCGAATAACATTTTGAATTTATTGCAGGACTGCTGAGAGGGGATGTGCAGAAAAAGAGACCATGATGGTGGTGGAGGGCCCCTGGAAAGGTGGCGTTAACTTCCACCAAGAATTAATACCGTATTTGGACTCCACTGGCGTGGAGAACCAAAAGCGGCTCGCTAGCCCTGAATTAAATATCTCATAGGATGGTAGGTAGATGGTTTAATGAGGGATGGGAGGTGAAATTCCCATACATAGAGCTGTCAGGCCTGATTAGCACGAGGTTAATCGCGCCACACACAACCTCGCAAGAGGATAAGGCATGGGGTAAAAGTGATTGCAGGGGAAGACGCGATTGGAGAACTCTGGCATTATGCAGAGTGAGTGATAGCAGAGAGGAAGGATTGCAACCTTCACTCCTGGTCACTGCCAAATAGAGACACAGTCTTATAGCATCATGGTCTCAGCTCGGGGGTGGCTAGTGGTAAATCCACTGGGAGTCTCTAAGCCTACGATTGGGTGGAAACAAGCACCCCTCTCAACAATTTCTTGACCCCTGGGGTTATCTATGATAAGTGTTTTTCCTCTGGCATATTGATATATATATATGTGATTATTCTAATAATTATTCTCTTAAGATGTAAAACTGTGAATGATTTTATTATAAGAATGATTGTATGGTGTTTTGATCAGTACTAGTAGTTGTATATTTATATGGAAAAACTACGTATGATTTATGTCTTCATGAATTCGTTATTTGTGTGCGTACTGATCAAATTCAGACTTCACGTCTGGTTCTTGGGAGGACGAAATCCTTACATACCTCAGGTAGTACCCTGAGTAAATCTCCCCATAGAAATACCTTCCTTGAAAATCCCATCAAGAATCGGGAAGGCAGTTAAGAAGGCGTAAGGCCTTAGTGACCCTACATGAGGAGGAACGATCCTCTTGAAAGCTGAGATGATAGGATAAGGATGAAGTAATGACTCGACGGATGAGATCCCATCAGGATATCTGTGGTCACTCACAACCGTCAGATCGAAATAAGGAGCTGGAAAGTTAAGTACCTTAACCTTATAGGTATTAATCGACGGACAAGATTTCGTCAGGGAATTTGCGGTCACACAGGACCGTTAGATCAGTAGGAGAAAGTAGGGCGTTAAATGCCTTACCACTTGGTTTTCCTGTGTCTTCGTGGGTAGCGAATAGTTTAGGACTGTAGATCCCCAAGGTTCATGAGAGTGTCTGGACCGTGGATCTTTTCCACGCCCAGGGAGTCGTGGAAGAATGCATGGGTAGGAACCATTATGAGTCGTCCGATCTTGGCTGAAGAACCCGACAGTCGTTGGATTTGTCAGGAGTTACCCAAGGGTTAAGGCTCCAGTGTATTAGGGAAGAAAAACCATGGAATAGATCTAAGCCATCCGATTAATGGAGGCTAAGTGTCAAGAGATCACCCATTTCGTGAAACGGGAATCGCGAGATCGGGAATCCTGTTGACAAGAGTTCGAGACTTTCCATTATGGAAACCTCGGAGTAGATCTAAGCCGTCCGAGTAATGGAGGCCACGTGTCGTAAGATCTCCCATTTCGGGAAATCGGGAATCACGAAATTGGGATTCTTGTGGACAAGAGTTCGGGACTTTCCATTGTGGAAACCCTAGAGTAGATCTGAGTCATTCGATTAATGGAGGCCACTTGTCGTCAGATCTCCCATTTCGAGAAATCGGGAATCGCGAAATCAGGATTCCTGTTGGCAAGATTTTGGGATTTTCCATTGTGTAAACCCCGTAGTAGATTTGAGCTGTCCGATTTACGGAGGCCACATGTCGAGAGATTAACCACATCAAGAAATAGGGGATCGAGGATTCAAGAGTCCTGAGATAGAGAGTCCGGACTCTCGTGATGATACACCCCGATGAACGGACGAGATTCTTTCGGAGGATCTCAGGGTTTGTAATGACTGTTAGATGTGGAGATGAGACGTCAACTTAAGCCAAAACGTGAATATGCTTTAGGATAAGCGGCGAGAAGATCTAGACGGCCAGAGTCCACCCACCCAGATCAACGACTGAGGTTCCATTCCGAAGCCCCCTTACTGTTCTGCCTTTAGCAGTAGGGGGGGGGGGTCCNGCCATTCTGTCTTTAATGCGGGGGGGGTCCGGAATAGTGTGGCATGTGAAGTGGGGCCCCTCCTGTCATGTCGACCACCGTGTCACATTTCCCTCTCTGCCACCTATGTTCCACTTAACCGCGCAACGGGTTTGTTTCTCATTGGTTGTTCTCTGACCCTATTGGGATTTGTTCCTATTAGCCATTTGCTAACCCTGTAGGGATTCACCCCCATTGGCCAATCGCTAGCCCTGTCGGGATTCAACGATTGCCAAGATAAACGACTCGACATCACTATAGCGCCGAGGCACGAATCATGAAATAGGCATTGTGTTCAAATTGAACCGTGAACATGACCCATGATCACATGGGAACAGAGAAGGAGAGAGAAAGAGCCAGCTTACGCTGGTCCTCCATGGACATTTAGGGCTTCTAATTCGGCAGAAGACTAGGAAAAATACAATTTAGGTAGTGGGTATGTGACATGATCCCTATGACTTATGAACCCATGGAGGGAATACTTGTTGCTACTGGGAATGATTAGCTTGGACCTTAATGGGGGATTAAATCCCACATATGGATGTTGCAACCCCAGTCAGGGGTAAAAAAAAATTGAAGACTTGCACCGAGAAAAAGAAGGACATTAACTTTGGAGGCACCCTAGAAAATCTAGAACCAAGGGACCTTGCCCTTCCCACATGGACGCTATACCTTGAGGGCCCTTGATGTCACCATCATAGACCTAAATGTCATCTAGATCTAGGGTTAAATTTTTGGAGGCATTTGTGAGCTTGGTAGCACATGTGGGCATGATTTTGGGCCTTTGGGACAAGTGCCCCACTTTTCTAGCTAAACATTCCACATTTAGGGATCAATGTCCCCTAGAGGGGCATCGAGTCACCCTTGGAGATGTTTCCATATGAAAATTAATTTTAATTATGTCAAATTTAATTTCTAATGTAAATTGGCCAGGTCAGCCTTGTTTTGACCTAAAGATGAAATAAAGGTCAAAGTTTTGTACAAATAAACATAAAGTAATGTCATTTTGAACATCACAACTTGTCAACTAAGACAAGAGATTTGAAATTGTGAGGTACCATTCTTGTTTAAGGCTATTTTTTTTCAACTTGGATCAATCTTGAAAGTTTTATGGTGATCTTGCATGGTATTCTCGTGATTATTGTTGGTGCAAGTAAGCAAAATCTGCATTTTTCCATCTATTGAATGGTTTGTTATATGGTTTTATTTTCTCATACAAGATTATAAAATTGCATGGTGTAATTAACGTTTGAAGTGAGAAACTTAAATTGCTACTTTCTTACTTTTTATTTTCCAAGAATTTCATTGAATTGATCTAGTAACTAGTGAAACCCTAGAGCCCTAAATTGGTAGCACTCTAAGGGTTTGGACTTAGTTAATTTTGCATAATTTTTACTCCATAAGAATGGTAAGGAGAGAAAGGAGCTAGGGCCTATAATTTCCTATAGCCTAGCATATTTCCTCTTAAGGTCAAAGCATAGGGGGACTTAAGTTACTACTTCTCCTATGCCTTTTCCCTTTTCCCTATGTCGTCCACCTTGACTCCATTACTCTTGAAGGCACTATTCCTCCTCTCTTACTTTTTGATAAGAATCAACTCAAAATCCTTCACTTCATACTCAAACTATTTCACTTTATACTCTACTAATTTGCTAACCTAGTCTAGAAATACTAACAATCAATTTGTTGCTGTCATAATCACTCCTACAACTATCATTTTGCAGCTAATATTAGCCTACTAACCATCTAAGTCATCCCAGAATTTGTATAAGGAAAGGTGCTATCAATAATTGTTAAAGTGTTTGTTTAATTTCCTTTTTAGAGTGCAAATTATGAAGGTGTTACCACTATCTAGCTATTGTTACAACCCTTAACAACCCTAAAATCATCCATAAAACCATTGGGCATTTGTACTAAGCAAACCATAATCATTGGATATTGAAGTAGTGTATTACTGCTCTATGATAGTACTTTTTCTGAAGTGGTTTTTATTGTTGTCATCATCATTAATTAATGTTGTTTGGACAACCATTAAGTCATTCATTGACATGTATTTATCTTGAAAAGTGTGAGTGAAAAAACATTATCAAATTTTGCAAGACTATTGTCTCTCTTCCTTGTCATCGTAACTTGCACCTTTCAAGATACATTGTTTCTATTGTGATCTCACTTTCATTATATAGTAACTTGTTTAGGCAACACATAATTTTTTTAAGAAGTCATTGATTATAATTGTTGCTACTAACGTTTGATGTTTCATTGGTAAAGGGAAGGTACAAACCCATTTTCATTTTCCCTTGTCCCTTTCAAATTCACCAAAGTGACTTCTTTTGTTGAGTGACCTAGAGAGAGGGGTGGGTTTTCACTATATCTTTTTTCCCTTCATAAACCAAATAGGTCCTGGGACATCTCCCTTGGAGTGAGGATTTCCTCCTACTCAAAATAAAGAGGCACCCTATTGAGGTGATAGTGATGGGGTTACCTCTGTGTTACGTCAATCTAGGCCTACTTTCCTTTAGTCTTGGGAAAGTATATATTGTGTGATAATATGATACATTATTGAGTTTGCTATAGAATATAGTGATTCTTTTAGCGAGGATAAAAAAAAGTTCAAAGAAGGTCCAAGAAAGTATATGCTAGAAGAAATTCCACGTTGGATCAATATGTTATTTGTGGAAATAAGAATGATTTGCATGGAGCCTGATAGAATGGTTGAGTAAACCCCATAGCACTGGGGGTGGTTTGGAAAAGGTGGGGGAAAATGAGCCAAAATATGAATCCATTGAGGAGGATCAAAGAAGTTGTTGAGATGAGGCGAGGAATGGACTTGACCCAAAAGAGAAGAGGAGAAAAAGAGCCAAAAGATATGAAAGAAGAGATGAGTTGAGGGAGAAAGATAAGCATAGGAGTAGCGGAGATTTATCAAAGGCTATGCAACAAGGTGTCAGACCTAGAATGAATATGAAACTCACACTAGGTAGTGGTGTGGGAGGGGATGTTGTGCTAGAGTGGAGCACAAGTGAGAACATTCCTAATAAGAGGCTTGGCTTTGAAGATGCCGATAGTGACAATAGTGGTAGTGAGGGCCTAGGTGATGAATCCTATACCCTTTGGCTATTGTGATATGCCACAAACTTAAGAGAGAAGAGAGTGCACAAGTGTGGTGTGAAGTAGAAAATTTGTGGTGTGTCAATAGGATCATAGGAGGAAGCGTTGCATGATTATGCGTTGACAAGAAGAGAAGTTTTTGTGAAACACAATGAGGCACCAATCATAATATTATTTCACACTTAGCGTAGTGGTAATACACTGAGCAACAAAAAGGATGGCATGTAGAGAAGTTGTGTGATGAATGGAGAGATAAATTATACGAAGGTTGGTAGTCTGCAGATCAAATTGGGAGATGATGCATGTAGTGGTAGTGCATAGATTGAGCCAAAGGAAGGAATGCACCTTTGTGGTGCACAATCAAGTCAAAAAGGGAGTGCACATATTTTTTGTGTGCCGGAAGAAAAGGAATATGGAGGCGCCCCTAGTGGTGGTGGAGAAGAGTTTATATTATTTGATGGTCTTGCAATACTGCATGTAGATAACTCTTTAGGTCACATCATGAGAAGTTTAAGAAGAATATGGTATTACTCCCCCTTTGTAACACCCCTTTGCATATTTTTAATCAAGAAGAAAAAACAACAGTTACTAAAGAGATTGGAGTTGAAGAAAGAGAAGAGGAAGAAAGAAGTGATGAGACAAGTGACGAAGAAGGTGAAGTTAGAAATTCTTTACCCAAAATTATAGTAGTGTGGAAATATCCAACCAATAGCATTTGGAGAAGTAGAACTAGCCTTAGTTAGAAGATGGAAAATCAAGATAGTACACTGGTTCACTTGTGAAGAAATTTGGTTAGTAAAGAGAGTTATAGATGATGCAACTAAGATTGTGCAAATACAGACTACGTTTAGGGATAGGGCCTTGATGTGGTACATGAGATACAAGGATACTGCACTAGCAAGACATGCAAGGTCCCTGGTTAAAACCAAGCAAGATTTTCTTCAGGGTTTTCAAAATATGAAGTCAGAATCCCAGTGCATTATGGAAATCAAGGAGATCAAGAAACAATAAGGTGAAACTATATGGGATTATTACCACTGGTTCACAATATTGTTGGATATGTTGATGTTCTATATGCAAGACATGCAACAAAGAGAGTGTTTCATTGCAGGGTTACTCCCCCATATTCGTGCCCTGCTCACCCAAAAAAAGGTGACGACTTAGGTCTAGGAAATTGAGATCGCAATGCACTTGGAAGCTACACCTAGAGGTGTAGAGACATTAGTCTGGTTGGCACATGTTGAATCACCATTGTCCAACCTAACAATACAAATGAAACTTACAACAAATACTAAATTCATGTGTTATTATGTATGGTGTACTACATGTCATTCAGAGGGACATCATCGAGATGAGTTCCCATTTCTTCTGAATTATGTGGAGATAGGTGTGTCGAGTGCATTTCCATCTGGATAGTCATAATGATGTGAAATTTGTAGAAAGTGGGGCCATACTCCACCCTATTGTTCCATATTAAAAAATTATTAAGAAATAAATAACACCCCATTCTATGAGTTGTATACATCTATTGCCCATGATGTCAGTAGTTTTCGCTCCCTCTAGTTAATATAAGATAAAACCTAGGATGTATTCTAGGTACAAGAGGTGCAAAAGGGTTGGGAGTGGGGTGGAAATGATATAGGAGGATATCAAGGAGGATGCCTAGGTGTATATGGGCATGGTTGCGGTTGCAGATATGGTGGAGGAGGTGGTAGAATCCCCACATGTTTCAATGGCGGTGAGATTGGTCATGTCTCATGAATTTTCATTAATCCACACATTCTCTGCGCATATTTTTATAGTTATTAACATTTAACCAAGGACTATCCCAACTTATTGAATAAGTGGGACGATAATAAGACCAAATTTAACATGGTTCATGTCGAGCCACACCAAATAAAGAATAATTTTTAGCACTGAGAGTCACCCTCAGATTGCAAGAGGATAAGCCTAGTACCCATCAAAAGGTTTGTGAATGTAAATTAATGATGAAAGGTCAAATGGACAAAAATCAACATAAGAATTTTTTAACATAGAAAAGTTGGGCTAGCATCAATAAGAAAATGAGGTTTTGATTAACTACAGTCAATGGTTTAAGTATAAAGATGAATATTGCAGCAAAGATCAATGGTTCTTGTGGATCTGAGATCAATGGTCCAATTGCTTCGGCAATTCAGGCTTCGTGCCTTTTCAATGCATAGCTCTTACAATCCTCCGAAGAATCATATCTCCAAAGTAAGAGATCTGCCTCCATGTGTCCTCTTGTTTTGGACGACTTAGATTCACTTCGTGAGTCCTTCACTCACTCAGCTTCTGCTTTCTTCCTCCCAGAGTGCAAGATCGCCAGGCACGTGTCCATTGCTTGAAGATCAACGACCACGAGAGATTTTGGGCTCACCACTTGCACAAAATTTAATTTCCTCCCTGATCCCCACAATGTGAAGATGCTAGTTCATAGCAGGATCGATATGCATTCTTGATTTGTTGATCTAGCAAGATCAATGATCCTAAGCGATTGCAGGATCACAACTTTCAAAAAAATTGATTTTCTTCCCAATCCCCGCAATGCCTCCCCACCGTCAATCTCTCTCCAATGAGATCTGATGGTCATGACTTATTCTTTGCTCGATCTAACGATTGATATTAATTGTACATGGGATATACACTATTGAAAATCGAGCCTGCTTGCTTGTATTTCAAGCTCAAAATGGACGGCTCTAAATGATGCATTTTTCTCATGGATTTTCCCTATGCAAACAAAGGACTTGGTCGGATTGAAAAAACTACATATGACCCATGACAACTTCATGTGATAACATTGGCTCCACAAAGTATGGCATGCTCCATGTGAGTTATCAAGAAAAAGAAACTTCATTGTCTTATCCTAGGGCTATGGGGTCACTTATTTAAACAACAATAGAAAGAAAAAGTGATATTTACAATGAATGGAAAGCCAATCATGGATTAAGAAAAAAATAAAATTTAGAAAGGGCCCATTGATAGGGCCACCAAAAACTTAAGAATCATCCAAGTTCTACAATTTATAAGTGTTATTTGAAAATACCTCTGAAATATTGAATGAACAAATCCATAAGGCTTAGAAATTACCATGTTTTCCTTTGTCTTCCTTGGGTGCATCCCACTTGAGCACTAGATCTCCAGCTGGAAATATTCTATGCTTACCTTCTTATAAAAAAATTGCTTGATATTCTACTGATGGTACTATTTTTTTCCAAGTATCTTCTCTCTAGTCTGTTGTACTTCTACCAGCTATAGTATCCTCCTGACCATATCATCAGGTTCTCCTTGGTAGTCCTGGAGGAATTTTTCCATGGAGAAGGAAAGTTGAGTAGGAAAGATAGCCTCAACCCCATATAAAAGATGAAAAGGGGAAACACCAAGTGACCTCTTGGTTGTAACTCTATCAGCCCATAAGGAAAATTTTATCTTTGAGTCACATGCTTTCTTATTGTCTTCTAACAATTTCTTGATGATTTTTATGAGGCTCTTGTTAGAGGACTCTGACAAACAATTTCCTTGGGGGTAGTAAGGAGTAGAATGGACTAATGCAATCCGATATTGTTAACATAATTTGATCAATGGTTTAGCTTTGAAGGAGGAAACATTGTCAGTAAAAATCCTTCTTGGACAACCAAATCTTGACATGATATCCTGAAGAAAACTAATGATTACCTTGTGGGAGGCATTCCTTGTAGGAATGGCTTGTATCCACTTAGTAAAGTAATCAGTGGTAGTCAAAATCCACCTATGATGACCACTTAAATCTGGATGGATTTCCCCAATGAATTTGAGACCCCACTCTTGAAAAGGTGGAGAAACCACCACAGGATTCAAAGGCAAAGATTTGAGTTGTTTCTTTCCAGAAAACGTTTGGCATTTGACACAAGCTCTAATATTTGCAGACACGTCAGTAAAAAGGCTAGGCCAGAAATACCCAACTTTGATGATCTTATAGGATGTGCTTCTCCAAACATGATGGCCCCCACATAAGTTGTCATGAAACTCAGTCATGGCAGTTTGAGCTTCCTGTGGATCTAAACATATCAAAAGAACTACTAGAGGATCTTTCCAATACAAGGTATGATCAATGAGACAATATATGATTTCTTTAAGATTCAAATCTCTCACCTTTTTCTTGTCCAAACCATTAGGAGGCTGCAAATTTTATAGAAAATATATGATGTCTTTATACCAAGTGCATTCTACCAAATTTTGGTTGGCGTGAGAGATTTTATCAACAAATTTAGCTTGTTGATTTTTTGAGTTTATGTTCATGAAATTAACCCCTAAATCATTGCAATTTGATTAAGCCAACAACCTGGCTAAACCTTGGCATTTCACTAGTTTAGTGGGTTTCATTTCAAGGTTGAATTCCATAATTTTAGCAATCCATTTTCTCCTCTTACCATCTATGTCGGGCTGGATAATTATCTCTTTCATTCAGGCTGAAGGGACATATGCAACAATCTTTGACTGTATAACATATACTTTGAAATCCTTGAGGGATTTGACCAAAGCATAAGCCTTCTTTTACATGATATCGTATCTCATTTATGCAACCCTCAATGCTTTTCTGAAAAAGGAAATAGGTTGCTCTAACCCCTCAATATTTTTCTGCAGCAAAACAACAACCAATGTGTCAAACGAGGCAAAGGAAAATATCAAAAACTCCTTGGAATAGTCAGGGTTGATGAGCACATGTGATTCAGTCAAGGAATTTTCGATATGATCAAAATATTCTTAAGCATCATTAGTTCATTTCACCTCATTTCCTTTCCTAAGCATGGTTGTAATGTACTTCACTAATTCAACAAAGTTAGAGATGAACCTTCTTAGAAAATTGATTTTTCCAAAGAGAAACTGAACTTCTTTCTTAGACCTAGGAAAATATAAGGTTTGGATTTCCTCTACTCTTCATGGATCAATTCTTACCCCTTCTGTTGATACAATTTGTCCCAACAACGTATCCTCCTTCATAGAAAACAAGGACTTCTTAGGATTGAAAGAGAGACCAAACTTTATGCACTTTAGGAAAACCTTTTTCAAATGATGATAATTCTCTTTATAATATTTTGAGAACACTGTAATGTCATCTAGATAGATGACTAAAAACTTGTCCTTCTCCCCAATGAAGGCAATGTCCATTTCTCTCTGAAAGGTCATTACGCATTCATCAATCCAAAGGGCATTTTGGCATACATGAATGTTTCCCAAGGAGTAGTAAAGGTTGTCTTCTCTCTATCTTCAGGGAAGTCAGAGATATGATTGTAGCCAGAAAAAGCATCAACCATAGACATCCTATATGAACCAGTGTGTCTCTACAAAATGTGCTCCATATTTGGCAAGGGGTAATTATCTTTCTTGGAGCTTCTATTCAAATTCCTGAAATCAACACATAGTCTAATTTCCCCATTTTTTTTCTTTACAAGGACCAAGTTTGCCACCAACTCAGAGTATCTCAAAGGAATTATGCTTTTGGCATCTAACAACTTATTCACTTCTTTTTCCATAATAGGAAACAACATGGGATTTATCTGTCTGAGTTTTTGCCTAAAAGTCTTGTTCTCCTCTTTTAAAGGGATCTTATGTTCAATGATGTTTGTGTCCTATGTTCTTAAATATTCGTATTTCCAGGTAAGAACATCAACAAACCCCTTTAAAAGATTAACATACTCAACCCTTTATTCCCTTGACAATATGCTAGACAACTTAACATACTTTGGATCCTCCTCTGTACCTAAATTGAATTCAGTCACCTCATCATTTTCAGTTGAACCTTTAACTTTTACAACAACATCATTTCTATCAAACAATCTCTCCAAGGGGACTAGTCCTTTTGGAATATGGTTACTAGGAAATTGAACAATATGATGGTTGGCAATCTTATTCAGAAAAATATTAGCATGAGGGAATTTTAAAGTATCATGATCTTGATCAATATGTAAGGAAGAAAACTTATCCACAGTCTCAAAAAATCTTTTTATCTCAAGATCATCCTCAAAAACCTTCCAATGTTTGACATTGTTAGTTATAGAGGGTCTATAATTCACTTCCACATAATATTTGAGTTTAGGGGGAAAAGGAGTTCTGAAATTACTTGTTGAAACAACCAAGGAGTATTCCATATTGTTCTCCTCTGTTGGAACAAATGAGATATTAAAAGATGAGAAGCGACTATCAACAAGATCACAAAATTCATTTATGTAAGTCCTTAACCTGGGGTGTTTAGCTTGATACATATTTTTAACTTGATGAACAATTAATTTAACATCTCCAAACAATTATATCTCTTCAATATTCATGTCTTTAGCAACCCTCAAACCCAAAACAAGAGCCTCATATTCTTCCACATTGTTTGTTGTTTCAAATTCAATCTTATAGGACAAAGATATGATCTCTTGGGTAGGAGAAATAAATACTAGCCCAACACCAACACCTTACTTAGAAGAGGCCCCTTTGAAAAAAAACTTCCAAACAGAGGTATTAGGAGGATATTCACAAGAGGTGAAAGACTATTTTTTGATTTCAATAGGTGGTTGAGGAGAATTAGTGAGCTGTATCATACTAGATCCTAAATTAGTATCAAGTGAAAAAATAAGGTGGTTGGTAGGATTTTATTCATCACTGATGATGTAGGATAATTATGCCTCCCTATAAATACTTCTATGAGCTCCCCCAAACAAAGGAATGGTGGAATATGAAAGCTCCATGTAATTAAGTTATTCTCCAACTGGGAGAGCATTTACAGGCTGAGGTAAAATAAGAGGGGAATACCTAGCAGCCACTATGGAATCCATCCTATTTCTAGGAATATTAGCACCTACCATTGGGTTGTGAACTGTATGAGAACAAGGGGGAGATGGATCTTTGACATATACAAATTCATATTGGATTTATGGATAAATAGGAAGAGTTTGAGTCTTGGAGGAATATGGTTTAAGGTTCAAGGGAAAAGAGGTTTCCTCTTCTTGATTCACAACAACTTTAATAGGAGGAGTAGGAAGGCCCAAAGTAGGAAAATCTTCAAAATCCTCAAGTCTAAACCAACTTAAAACATCGGGGGAAGAAAGGGATTCAAATTTTTCTTCTTTTGATTTAGGGATAAAAGAAGAGTATTCAATAGGAAAATTTTCAAAATTCAAACTTTTATAAACTTTAGAAGAAGGAAAAAGAGGAGAATTGGATATGCTATTGGAGTTTTAAAAGTAGAATCATGTAAAAGACCAGGAGTACCTAGTAAAATAGCTGAATAGACTTCTTGAGAAGCCTTTAATTTATTGATAATTTTCTTTGGGTTAGCTTCAGGTGTTTCCAGAGGTAGATGTGGGGTAGACCTCGTGTGTATGCCTTTGGGAGCCACAACTGAAAAAGTTGAGTTGTCGGGTGCAAGCTGCAATATTTAATGTATTGAATTCTAATGCACCTTTAGAATAAATATGCTTTCTCGTTCAATCTCAGGGAAATTTATTCAATTTTTTCCCTGACAACAGTGCCAAGC
Source organism: Picea mariana (assembly GCA_032191745.1). NCBI lineage: Eukaryota > Viridiplantae > Streptophyta > Pinopsida > Pinales > Pinaceae > Picea > Picea mariana. The sequence goes on along the minus strand of JASDQU010305618.1, from coordinate 21,023 downwards.
ATGTTAGCACTGAGAGTTACCCTCAGGTTGCAAGAGGATAAACCCAGTATCGATCAAAAGGTTTGTGAATGTAAATTAATGATGAAAGATCAAATGGAAAAAACTCAACATAAGAATGTTTTAACATAGAAAAAATGGGCTAGCATGCATAAGAAAATGAGGTTTTGATTAACTTCATTCAGTGGTTTAAGTATAAAGGTGAATAGGAGGAAGACTTAGGAAGAAAGGTGGATAGTTCTTCTGTAAGAATCAGGCCTCCAAGCAGCCAGGAGAAGAAAAAATTAGTCACAATAACTTAGTGAACCTAAAGTTTAAAACACTAAAAAACATTCATAGAAGCATTATAATCAAGAATCGATTGTAACACAACCAAAACATCTCATATGGATCATCCAATAATGAGCATTTCAGAGAAAGAAGAAAAACGATGATGAAAAGAAATTGAATTCTATTAATGAAAATGTCTCAAGTCCCATACATAACCAGAAAACAAATCTTCTTAGTCAAAATATTACAAAAAGAGGAGCTATTCTCAACCATCCGACCCTCTCAAATAATTCATCATATGTATTTATAGTCAATACAGTGGTTGGTGTCTTCTCTTGTCTATCCTATTCCTTCTGTCAGAAGGAAACTCTGGTCAGTATGGGCGTGCATGAGAAAATTCCCTCTGTGGTACTTCAGGATGACAACTTTCTGTCTCCTCGTCCATACCCTCCATGCTGCCATTTAAGGGGGGTAGTCGATAGTTCAACCACCAATCCTTCTTTCATTAACTAATTTATTCTTGGGAACATGATGCAAAAAAACTTCCCTCTGGAATACTTTGGGATGACAGTTTTCTGTCTCCTCGGCTAAACCCTCCATGCTTCCATTTAAGGGGGTATTTGATTTTTCTCTTTCCTCTAGTTATAAGCTGGTCAATGTTTGTTAATAATTTTCTTCTCCTTCTGACACCTATTTGATGATTTGGATTAACCCCTAGTTTACATTTCCACGTGTTGATCTCGGATTGGACCCCATATAAACACATGATTACGGAAGCTAACAAGGGAAGTTTTCATCCACATCGCTTTGGCCCACACAATCCACCACCAACTTCCATGTACCTCTTTATCTATACTGTGGTTTCGATTGTGGGAATTCTCTAGAATTTTATCGTTCGAGCATGTTTCGTCCCCGCAATGAAGTGTGGTAGTCCATTTGATGCAAATCTTCGATCTGGGAAACCTTGCCATTTTAGCACCCCCGCTAAAATCTATATGCCTGCCAACTCCAGAATCCTTTTAAACCATGCTTAGATATGGAGCCAATTTTGGCACTTGAGAGCTTTGTATGTCGAGAAATGATATCTCTGGGAGGACGATCTCCCGAATTTGATGTGATGTCCTGACTCTATATAATGTCATAGCTAGTGATGGATGAGCGCCATGTGTTGAGATGAAAAACACCCGTGGAGTGGTAGGGCCCGAACCGATGTGTCATCCTAACATTACTTAGGGACTTTGGATCTTCAAGACTTTGACATGTTTGGATGGAAATCTCCTGAAGTCACTTTCTCCCAGTTGATGTGGCAACCTCTTACTAACTTCAGGACTTTAGGCCTTTTAGTGATACTGTTGCAAAGATCAACGATTCTTGTTGATCTAATATCAACAGTCCACAATTACTTCAAGACTTCAAGCCTTGGGCCTTTGCAATGCATAACTCTTACAATCCTCTGAAGCATCGTATCTATGAAGTGATAGATATGCCTCCATGTGTCCTCTTGTTTTAGACGACCGAGATTCACTTTGGGAGTTCGAGCTTCGAGAGATTTCTTCTACTTTCTTGCGCAATCCTCTGAAGTGTCGTATCTCCAAAGTGATAGATCTGCCTCCATGTGTCCTCGTGTTTTGGATGACCGAGATTCATTTTGGGAGTTCAGGTTGTTTGGATGAAAATATATCGAAGTCACTTTCTCTTGGTTGATGTGGTAGCCTCTCCTTAACTTCGGTACTTCGAGACTTCCATTGATACTGCTGCAAAGATCAATGGTTCTTGTTGATATGAGATCAATGGTCCACAATTACTTTGAGAGTTTGGGATTCGTTCCTTTGCAATTCATATCTCTTACAATCCTCCAGAGCATTGTATCTCTAAAGTGAGAGATATGCCTCCATGTGTCCTTTTGTTTTGCACAGCTGAGATTCACTTCGGGAGTTCGAGCTTTAGGAGTCCTTTAATCACTCAAATTCTTCTTACTTCCTCCAAAATTTTGATATCGTCAGACACTTGTCTCTTTATTTAATATCAATGACCATGAGTGATTACGATCTCACCACTTGCACAAACTTTAACTTCCACCCTGATCCCCTCAATGCAAATATGCTCATTCGTAGCGAGATCAATATGCAACATTGATTTGTTGATCTAGAAATATCAACGATCCTGAGCGATTGCAGACTCACAACTTGTATAAAATTTAATTTTCTTCCTGATCCCTGCAATGCCTCCCCACCGTCGATCTCTCTCCAATGCGATCTGACAATCGTTAATTATTCTTTGCTCGATCTAACGAATGATATGAACTATACATGGGATCTATGCTATTGAAAATTGAGGTTGTATTCTTGTATTTCAAGCTCGAAATGGACGTTTCTGAATGCTTCATTTCGCTCATAGATTTTCCCTATGAAAACAAAGGACTTGGTTTACCTGCAAAAACAACATACAACCCATGAAAAATTCATGTGATAACAACAAGAATGGGGAATCATATGTCTAGGTGGTAACCCATGTGTTAACGTCGAGGGAGTAGAGAGTCCCCAACACTAACATTTTCAACCTTTCGCTGGGCTAGGCAAGAAGAGATGGGAATATCACCCTAGTCTTAAAGCCTTAGAAAAGACGACAAATTGAGCTCTAGGATAAATATTCTCTAACCTATAGTCCAAGATTGGGTCCTTCGCCTTGTATTTTACTTTTTAACAATTTTTTTTTTTTTTAAGTTAGGAAAATATATTAGATCCTGCTAAAGAGAAAAAGTTACAGATGTTGGAATATCCCGAGAGGCTGTGGAAACATCTCCCTTATGGGAAACTAATGTTGCCACATGTCCTTGGAGTTTCCAATTGTCCATGAAAAAATAAAAAACTGTAAAAAGCAAAAACTGTGTTAGTCCTAGAGTTAGGATGCCATGCATGGCGGAAACTCTATAAACTAAACTGTTTGGAGACATAAAAAAATTGAGAAACATGAGAAATTTGGGATTATCTAGAGATAAGGTCGAGCCTCTGTTCTTTTTGTTGGTCCTGCATAGTGTCCTTACCCAGAGTCCTTGTGTCTGGGATGGTATGCTAGAGATCTCGAAGAAGAGACTCCAAAATCTCCTCACGATGAACTCGACTGTCATCCCTATTCTGCAACTCCTTGATGGTGTACTTGACATTCATGATGGATCTCTTGATCAAATCCATAGAGTTCTTCAAAATATCCAT
>JASDQU010305617.1:87127-101639 GCA_032191745.1 Picea mariana | reverse complement strand
GCAAATGAAGGGGTTGACCCTCTTCTAATTTGTTGTTGAAAAGTTTGTGTGGACAAATTATATTGAGGATGCCTTTTATAAAAAAGGAAAACATCATTTCATTTTTATGATCATCATTACTCACCGTTTGTGAGAATAAGTCTAAAATTTTCACCCTCTTTGGGCTATCTATATCTTCTACTTTATGTGCCTTGCTTGGAGGGTCAAATTGTGAATGCTTTTGCTGATTTTTGGATGAAATTTCTTCAATTAGGGTTTTATCTCATGCTATCTTGGTGAAGTAAGTGAAATTTATACAATTTTATCTTTATGCTAATGTTTCATGGTAATTTTAATTTTTCATGCTAGATGTCTTGCTTGGTGAAACCCTAAGAGAGGAGCATGAGTGCTTCCTCCTCTCACAAGGTTAATTTTGTCCAAACTTTTAGAAGGAATCCTTGCTAGGGTTAGACTCCTAAAGCCCTAAAGTGATAACACTTTAGGATTTTAGCCCTAGACATTTGATTTTGTCCTAGTTGAAGTATTAATAAGGGAGAAATGGTTTCTAGATACCAAAATTTCTTGCACTCTAACAATCCTTCTCTTAAAGGTTTAAAACCTAAGGTCGTAATGTGCTAGCACCTTAGAGTTTGAGCCCTACCTTTTTGTCTCTACTAGTTCAATCTTCAAGTATTGTTTCATTTGCTGTTATAAAGATTCCATAGCCCTCAAAGGCACTGCTTTTATAGGTCTCTTGTGGTGAAATTGATCAACAAAATCTCTCTTTCAATTCTCTTAAGATCCATACTAACATTGATAACACTAACACTTACTAATTTGCTAGTAAACTTTCTTTTGTTGCAAAAGTTTTCTATAACCATATGATAACACTTTAATTTGGTGCATACACTGATCTAAAGGTGGTTTAACATACTCATAAATTGCATTGAACAATTGGATATTAGTCTACTGTATATATGCTAAGTTTTCCTTGTCAATTGTTGCATTTTGATCTCTAATTATTGATGTTGTTATAAATCTTTTATCACTGTTGTAATAATGTTCAGTTCTGCAAATTCATAAAATCCATATAAATATTCATTGTCTAGTGTTCTCAAGAGGTATTTATTTCATGTTTGAACTTGGAAATCATTACATATATTCTATAAAATGTTCTTGTTCAGGGAAGGTACTCAAACAAATTCATATCTCTTTTACCATTGTGACCTAGACCAATATTTAGGTGATAAAAAGAGGGGGCGGTAGGCTTGGCTACTTTACTTGCTACTTTGATCTCGTGAGGTCACCAGGGAAGCCTCCCTTGTGGTGTACCTATTCCATCACTAAAACATGGGAAGTTCTTACTAAGGTGATATTGGTGGGATATTTTGTAGTTATGCAATATTTGAGGACTTGTAGTGGGGCTTTGCACAACTACAAATATTTTGATAACATTCATAAACATAGATCCAATGCTTTTGAAACTTTCTCATTAATTATGGAAATGATTTTATCTCTTTAGTATTGAAAATACAATACCAATCCCATGCATCTTCTCCCTGCATTGAATATGGAAGTGTTTTCATCAAGAGATCCTCATAGAAAATGTTAGTATTTACCACATAATTCATAAAATATTCAAGGTGAATTGAAGCCAATCAAGGGTTTCCATCAAACTTTGGGACACCGACGAATATATTAATAGGGAACATATGTGGATGTATCAGTATGCATGATATATCCAAAGTTTCATGTCCACACAGGATTCATGCTTGAATCTTGTGACTGTAAAACTCTTGAGGTTGTGTGGCACTACAACATTTCTCACTTGGCTGCTTGGAAATACCAAGGATACTTCATATGGACTATTTATCTTGACCTAGAGCATACCCATTCTTTGTTCTAGGCTATAGGTGAGTCACACTCCTACTCTAGTGCAACTCTTGTATACTTAGACAATTTGTTAACAACATTAACACTTAGTCACTTAAGCATACATCCATGAAACATAGAGAACACTTGCAAAACAAACAAGAGGCACACATATATAGTGCAGATGGCACAAAAAGTGCCTAAATCTGACTAAGTCTTATTATTGCAAAACAATTACAATATGAGCACTACCGACACAATTTACAACTTGGGCAGAGTCACATGCCTCACCTCATCTTACCAAGACACTCATACATAGATTTGTCATACAAAGACTCATTTGTAGTAACAAATTTCACAATTCACGAGGATCACCCTAAACGTGCATCCACCATAGACTCATTATATCTTCTCTATCACAAGCATTCGCACAAACTTACATTTCTGTCTCATAACATGCATCCTTTAGACCTATGACAAGACTTCCCCAAACTCAGATCAAAAGAAAGTTTCCCCAACTCTATCCACATAATCACCTCAAGGTAGCACAAGTCCTCCCATATGGAGCAACTTGGTTCCTTGAGGGAGCTTGCCCCTCTTACTCCAATTTTGCCTCAAAATCAAAGAGATGATCTTGCTCTCCTTATTATTCAAATATTCCTTCCTTGGTTGTGCACCCTTGTGCTCTTATATGGAGCAACTTGGTTCCTTGAGGGAGCTTGCCCCTCTTACTCCAATTTTTCCTCAAAATCAAAGAGCTGATCTTGCTCTCCTTATTATTCAAATATTCCTTCCTTGGTTGTGCACCCTTGTGCTCTTATATGGACTCCAAAGGTCACGATCATGAATCTTCACGTCCTTTAGGTGTGTCATGCCCTTTCACAAATCATCATGCCCAAATGAATTGTCTCACCCCTTCACAGACCCAGTGCCCCCAAATGAACCCATTCACTTTTCAACCATCGCATCCCTTGGGATCAACACACCCCAACCTTGGTGCACTCCTCATGCCAGTGCACCCAAACCTCTTTGGTGAACACCTCTCTCGGTCATTTCCACCTCATTATTTGCCTCATGCTTGAGAAATCCCATTGGTGTGTTCACCACTTTCCAAACTAGTGCAATTCTTGGGTGTCAGAGCAACCTCAAGTTTCATCTCCTTGAGGGCTTGGGAGAAGGTGTTCGCACCATTCTTGTTGAAGACCTTACATCCTCCCCCACTTCAAGTCATTGTTGTCCTCGAAAACATCCACAAAATATGTGATCTCCATATCTATGCCCAAACTCGTGCCCTCATTGCAACTAAGTCTACAGGAAACCCAAGTTTCAAGCCAACTGGAAACCTCAAATGCTACCAAGGTGGAAACCCCAAGTTTCCTTATGAAGTGGAAAGTCCAAGTTTTCAACTCACACTATAATAATCCAGATTCTATGAAATCATCCACACAACCTTCTACCAAAATTTGTGTGTGACGAATCTATCCACTATAATGGACAAACATCTCTTCCTTAACTCTGTCCAAAATTTATAAGCTTCCCCTATCTTGTTGTGACGATCAAAATTTGTTTTGTTGCTATTGTTGTTGCCTGAACTGTTGGTGAAAAAACTTCAAAAGTATCTAAGTGTTGAACTCCTATGAACTTGATATTGTTCCCATACTTCAACCAACTTTTCCATGTCTTCACACACTGCATGCCTCAAGTCTCGCACTGGTCGGGTGATCAATCCAACCATTGTGGCCAGTTCTTGAAATGTGCCTCTCCATGCATGAACTTAGTCTTTTATGTTTGCATCTTCGTCACTCCATCCAACTCAAAATACTAAGGAAATTATCCACCCTTTCCTCACTATTTCCACATCCAATATTTTTTAAGGGGATCACCTATAATGTCCAAGTGGTGTGCCTCCAAACTTACTAGCACATCCATACTCTTGACCCCTTTATCATGCTGTTGTTCTTTCTCAAGTTGTGAACTAGTTTAACGACTAGTCCAACTGCCACACTCATTGAGTCTGCATACCCTCATGCAAAAAATGGTCACTTCCATCCACAATTTGGCTCATCCAAACAACAACCTCAGAATAAGAAAAGTTCTCCCTTCATCTTGTTGCACTATGAAGTCACCCCCCAAAAAAGTCATCCACGACAACTTGAATCCATTTCCCACCTCATGGCATAGTTAGCTAATATTCTACACATAGTCTACATCACATCCAATTCTAGAAAGAGTTAAGGGAAATCACTATGCATTTGCACATCCAACCAATTATTCCCTTATGATCAAACTACAATCAAGTCCACAATTCTAGCTTCCTTATCCCAATTCTTTCCATCTTCATCTGCGTCTTTGGATATGAAACATCCCATATACATCAAGAATTGCATGTACATACTACCTTTCCCCATTAATTTATCACCTAGCCATGTTGTTTCATATACCCCTCTATTCCTTGGAATAGTTAGGCTTTAACCTCAACCATGATTCCCGAACCAAGAGAAACTTCCATGCCCAAATAATCTCTTCATGCTGCAATATGTTTGTTTGCACAATCCTCCAAACCAAGGAAATTCCTCAACTCACCTCCTTTCATCAGGTCACCTCTCCATAACTTAAAATCTACTATGAGTGTGGCCAACATATTCACACTCCTTAAATGTCCCAATGAACTGTCCAAAGTGCTCCAAGTAGAATGAGTCACCCTAAAGAACTTCCATTCCTTAGGCACATTTTAACCAATAATCTTGCCAACCTCAACCAATGTCTCCGCTGGATCTATGAGTCATTACATAATCATCCACAAGTTACCAAGGTGCACTTTGCCTCATCTAATGTCCCATACCAAAGGTGGCTGAATACAACACAAGTCACTTGGTCTACGTTCTGCCCATTCAAGTTGACTGCTGATAATTCTTGGTTGTCCTCTTTACTGAATCCATCCATCTCTTAGAAAATAACTGCCTTGCACCTCCTGCAAGATTCCAAACTATAACACTATTGTCGTGATTATCAAGTCATCACATGAACCGATGAATCTGGCTAAGGAACCAACACACCAAGGTTCCTCATCCATCCTCTCAAACTAAACACATATATCCCTTACTTCCTACTTCACGGAAATGACCTGTCCAATGCATCTCATCAAAGAGTTAGGTAGCTTCCTCAACACACCTCCATGACTGATCCAAATCTACCCAAGTCCACCACTGGAATCATCTAAGCAGGTCACCCCAATATCTTTGCACATTCACCCAATTCAAGGAATCCTAAATGGATCACCCTCAATTTTTTCAATTTTCAACGCAAAAATGGATCACATTTGAACCAACAAGTCATCTAAATTCCCTTCAAAGAACTCACCACAACACTTAGAAAATGCAATAACTCAAAACCAACCATACCTTTCCAATGACATTCTTGGTTGCACCCATGGTTCGATATTCTATCTTGGACCTACACTTTCCCAAGCAACCGATTCTCCACATGAACTCCCCTCAATCACCATCTGCATCTCCAAAAACCTACATAGCACCTTCACTGCTATACAAGGATGAGTCCATCCGTTCACTTCAAAAATACGTTTAAGTCCAAAAATTTGCATGCAACCGATCAAAATAATTTCCAATGTCCTGCCACCTTCGCACCATGACTGCTTCTACTTCAAGGCACCATGCATACACTGCCTGAATGTAAAGTCATACTTATGTTAAATGACTATTGTAACTTTGTGAAGATCTGCCTCATTCGAAGGTTGCGGTCAACCCAATCTTCCAACAACCCAGCTCAACACAACTATCATCCAACTCTCCCAAGTGCTTTGTTGGCCCTCGACCAAGCTTTAAGGAAACATTGGTCAGAGTTGGCCCACTTTTGGACTTCGACACATTGGTTAAGGAAGGAGTACCCAGGCAGAGCTGAGATCATGGATATCACTTATTTTACGGGCTATGTGGACCCAGTAAGGGGTTCTTTAGGGATTTTGTAATGGGTTATAGGATGTTGGCCCATGGGGTTTTCCCATGTTTGTCCCTATCGTAAGGGTTTATAAAAGTATAAATAAAAGAAGAATGTATGGTAGAAGTAGAAGTTTTGGGAGCTAAGTGCAAGTAGTTCAAGTCGCTTCATGCAAGAGAATCTATGCGTGTTAAGGCTTTGTGCTTGATAGAGAGTTGGCTCTGTACCTTGACCTAGTTTTGGAAGGAGGATCTGGTGCATAGTGCACAAATCTCCTGTCTGATGCGAAGATCGACTCTATGGCTTAGTGCACAAGAGTAACTGAATGTAAGAGATTGACGAATAATAAAGAGACGAAGCGGTTGGTGGTCGTAGATCCACACTAGGGTGAACCACGTACATCTGGTGTCTTATGTTTTTCTTTGTGTAATGTTATACCTGTTATGTTTTTCTTAGTTCTTAGATTAGATGTGTAATGGATATGTATGTGTTGCTTAACTACATTACTTATGTTAGAATTCTAGATCTAATTCAAAGTGCTAAGTGGTAAATGGTTGAAGTGCTTACTCTTTGTTGTTACTGTGCTAGATCTATCTTAGATATGTTCTACGATGTTCATAAGGTGAATAAACTAATGCATGTCACTTCCTTAGCGTTAACAAAATACCATGCGAAGTGTTATTATCATAGATATGTCTCCCATCCTAGTTACAGACACCTGTGTCCTGTAACCCCCTTACTTCTACCTTGGGTGAGACTTCGCCTGCTTCACAGGTGTTGCCGAAAGGTCCGGTAGTCAGGGTTTTGTTGGTGCGCTGTTAAGCGTTGAACCCTGGGTCTGTCCCTGTGCCAACAAATGGTTCCGTTTCCAGGACCTAAAACTGTGATTGCTGGGAACTGAAGTAAAGAAAAAGAGAAGCTTTGTGTGTAGATCTGCTACTGAAGTGCACAATACTCTACCTGACTTTTGAAGCTTTGTGCTAAGAAAGAAATTTGATCTGAAGAAAAGAGGTAAGATTCGAAAAGAGGCAAAGCTTTGTTCTTTGACAAGAGTAAGATAAGTGATTTTTTTTGTTTTGAAAGTATGAACCTAAGTATGTTTAATATATTTTGTCCTAGTGTGAAGGCTAGGACGTAGTTGAAAGAGTGCAGTTGAAAGAGAGAGTTGATTTGAGTAAATTTAATGAAGAAATATATGTTATTCCTATGCATAGAAAGAGTTTTTGGACTAACAAGTGGATGCAGGAACCTAGAAAGATTTTTTGCAGATTGCAAGTCCAACACTATGATCCTAGTGCACAGTATAGAAGAGCTTGGGGAACACTTAAAAGAAAAAGAGGATTGACATTGTGTTATAACTGCAGAAGACCAGGACATATTGCTAAGGAATTCCCTGGTGCAGGTCCTATTTGTCTTTGTTGTAATATTGCTTGTCATGAGGTTGAGGATTGTCCAAATATGATTGTTAAAGTTGAAAGGATGAACATGAGACAAGAAAACTATGAAGGAAGTCAAGAGACTAAGGGCATGTTAGAGAGTCATAAAGAGAACGAACCAGAGGAAGTTCATACTACATTATAATAATTGAAAGAAATGATGGATGTTCACAAAGATGTTAGTCTACCAGAGATCCTGAAAGTAAAACAATGCATAAGTGAAAGAATATAAGACTTCGACATAGACTGTGTCTTGGATGAAGAAACAGATGTAAATATTATGACATAAGACACTTGGAAAATTTTGAGAAAGCCTACTGTGGTACCTTTGTTGGGAAGGATAGGCTTGTTTAAGGGAAAGAAGATAACCCTATGTGGAAGAGTTACTAATGTACCTATTATTATTGAGGTAACATTGAATGAAGAAGAATTTGAAGTCATTAAGTTTGTCGGGGACAACACCCCTTTCCCACTTTTGTTAGGTAAGACTTGGATTGAAAAGGATCAGATTAGAAGGAAATCAGAGGAAGAAGCTACAGAAAAGAAAAAGCAAGAACTAAGGGATTTCATAGCTAAAAAAATTGATTGACTAATAGAAGAATGAGAGGATGAGTCGAAGCAACAAAACAAAGTAACAACGCATGAGGGATAGAAGGCAAGATAATTAGCTGGCAATGTTGAAATAATGCAAGAAGGATTGAAGAACCTATCTATGCAAGAAATAAGTAAAACCACCTAGGAAGTATTAAGAAAAAGGATATTAAATTTATACCCTTTAGGGGCACCTCAACAGTGCGAAGTCACTGCGCTAGGAGAAAATAAGAATAAAAATGGAAAGAGGATTCCAGAAATAGTTAAAGAAACACATATCACAGGAAAGAAGGAAAGGAAGAAAAATAAAAAAAAGATAAGTTGGAAAAGATACAAGAAGCTACAGAGACCAGATCGAAGACTTCGCAGACTGGAACCTCGCAGGAGGCATGTTCACAGGATTTGAACCTCGCTGGAACAACAGGACAACGCAGAATGGGACTTCGCCTTGGCGAAGTTATATGACTGTTGGAGGTGCCCCAACCATTAGAATGATGCTTTGGAACGGTTATAAAACAAATTAATGGGCTGATGGACCACTTTTGGACGTTGAGACCGTGCCATAACAAACAAATTTACATTGTGAAGGCATTTCCTGGCCATTGGAAGATCTTTTACGATACCCCACTTATTTAACTTGTTGGTCGCTGCATCGGGACCACTTTTTTCTACCCATGATTGACTAAGCTAAACAGAGAATTTTCCAAGTGTCAAGCTGTGTCATCTGAAACTAGACCCCGCTTGTCTGCTTTTCTACCCCGCCTGTCTGTTTGTCTACCCCGACCTGTCTGTTTAAAAGTTAGAATGTTGGGCGAACCAAGTGAACTAGAGAAATCTGTCGAGGAGGTCCTTAAGAAGCTAATGGCTGATAGACCAATATCTGAAGGTGTCCAGGCATCATCGACTAGGGGATTGAAGGCGTCCCCTTCGACTAGACATCGTTCTAGTCATGTCAACCCCATAATTGAACAATGAAGTAAGCACCATGACGATCTAGCTAATGCAAAGCAGATCCTGTCGATCCTACCCGAGTATATGCCACCTTTGGCTGGCGCTGTTAACCACAACAAAATTCCCTGAGACTATGAGTACACCGTGTTCACCGTGTACATTCGGAAAGGAATACACGTAGTAGGGAGCCAGTTAGGACATATCATGCTACTAAAGAACATCGACTTCAACTTGGGATACAGGAAGAACTATGCCATGTTGGCGCTGCACCGCTATCTCACGAAGACAACTAGGAAGAAGCCTCACCTCGTCTCACAACCATGGATTAAGGAGTTGGCAGAGTCCACCGTGCTGAATGTAATGAAGATCCCCCATTTTGGCCACCACCAGGAGGTTAACGCCTGCATTAAAATCCTCCTGTTGTGCTATCATGGTGGATACTTGTGGCTTGACAGAAGATTACTGTGGATCTGACACTGATCCATCAAATTACAGGCTTGAGTGTGAAGGGACCTGACCCTCAACAATTTTATCTAGGGAATTCCTTAGACCGTTCCCTGGCACAGGGCATCAAGGAATCTTATAGAGAAGTGGAGAAAGGAAAGAGAGCTTACAAGGTAGCCTCTATAAAAGGTGGTGCAGTGCACCTCACTTGCTAACTCATAGCTGGAAAGCTTGTAAGGAAGAATCACCCCACACATGTCACTGGGTTAGTGGTGGACCTCATAGGAAAATGTGTGGAGGGAATGCAGATGAATTGGGTGAACTGCCTCGTCAATGAGTTGGAGAAGGATTTTTGGAAATCCCAGGATTTGGGATATGAATTCCATTACAACTGGTTGATCATTTTAATTGCAATTGTCTCTTAGAAAATGCTTGAAGGAGCCACCTTCCCAGAAATTGAACCATTGAAGCCATTGGCCTCTCAGTTTTCAACCCTGTGGTATACCAACGACATGACGAAGTAATGGCCATCCAATGCCTAGTTTCATTCATACTATCAATAGTTGAAGGTTTCCATTGAGTCATTTCTACGCATGACACCATGCACCCTACACCAGTACAGACCAATATCAAAGTTCCATGCAGCTCCGTGTTTCATCTACATTACTGCACGTCGAAATGAGAACCAAGAATAATTACAGTCATACTACAAGATAACAGATGAAGACATGGAGCATATTAGAAAGGCGTGGTTGAAGGAATTTCTTGTACCTGTCGCTGATGCAAAACCAGCACTGAAACCATAGGAAGCCCCATAGTCACCTAGGTCGAGCATTTCAGATAGTCCAGTGGGATGACGAAGAAGAAAAAGTAGGAGGAAGTCCAGGATATGGAAAGTGATGAGGAGGACAACGCTTTTGAGGATAACGAGTATGGCTCGCTCAGAGGAGGAGGAGAAGAGGAAAAAGAAGGACAGGGAGGAGGGGATGAAGGAGAAGAGCAAGGAGGAGGTGAAGCCACACCGCATGAAGACCCCCCTACTCGAACTGTAACACTGCAAAAGAGGAAGTTTATTCGCAGAAACCTTTAGCAAGGAAGAATATGCACATTAATAGGCCCTAGTTGGAGGCCACGCTCATGGAGGACGATATCATTCTGGTCCATGGAGCTATGGAGGACGCTTTTGAGGACATATTTCAAAGATATGGATAAAAGTAGGAGGATCTATATAGGAGAATTGAGAAGGAATTGAAGGAAGTACAACAAGTTGTTCACTTGGTCCATGTAGTACTCACTACGCCTTCCTTGTCACACACTGTAGAATTGGGAGATGAACTAGCCCAATTGAGAAGACTGGTGGATGTGACAGAGGCTTGACTTTAGAGAGTCAAGAAAGAGAAGGAGAAGGCTATAGAAGCCTTGAAACATGAGAAGGATGGAGTCCTAGTGTAATTACGAGTAGCACAGAACAAGGTAGCAACTCGGGAAAGTGAGAAAGCAGAGCTTCACGCGAAGCTCCAGGAGGAAAAAGCCCAACTATAGTGAGAAAAGGAGTAGTTTCTCATAAAGCGGGCCATGATCAAAGAAGTAGTGAGTAAATCATGTCACTCTGTGCCAGGCTTGGCACATGAGGAGCAAGATTCGGTCAAGGCTCAAGTAGTGAAGCTCGATGAGACCCTCCAACAACTTCAAGCTAGGGTAACATATTTGGAGGCCCAAATAATACTGAGCACCCCGCAAGAGGTGTGTGAACAGAGGGAGGAGACCACTAAGAAAAAAATAATAAGGATAAGAACCCTCGCCTCAGAATGAAAAAAACTGAGTGATAGAAGTGCACAGACATACAAACGCCTCGCCAAGGATCCAAAGCTAAGGAAGCTGAAAGCGCAGTTACATTAGGTGCAACAACAAGCATTTTTCGTGTAGGCACAGATGAAGATGATCACTGCGGTAGAAAGAATGAAAAGATCCCAGAAGCAATGGGCAGTACGACAATAGATTACTACCCTCGAGGGAAAGGTAATGGAAGTCATGTAGAAGCTGCAACCTATGCAGGATGAAGCCTACAAGGTGTTCAAAGAGATTGATGGACATGGCTCGCAATTGGACCAAGTGGTTGCAATAGTAGAACCTCGCTTGGAAGGGCTTGTTACAAAGAAGATGATCCCAGAGCTTGTTGATCAAGAGGCTCAAGTGAAGCAGCAAGTCGAGGCATCTCGAGGTAATCTCGAGGCCTTCAAAGCAATGTTGTCCACACCTAAGTGACTCAGGACGAGTCACAAGTGAGTGTTGGGGGCCTGTTGGCCCTTAACCAAGTTTTAAGGAAACATTGGTCAGAGTTGGCCCAGTTTTGGACTTCGACACATTGGTCGAGGAAGGAGTGCCCAGGTGGAGCTGAGATCATGGATATCACTTATTTTATGGGCTATGTAGACCCAATAAGGGGTTCTTTAGGGTTTTTGTAATGGGTTATGGGATGTAGACCCATGGGGTTTTCCCATGTTTGGCCCTATTGTAAGGGTTTGTAAAAGTATAAATAAAGGAATAATGTATGGTAGAAGTAGAATTTTTTGGAGCTAAGTGCAAGTAGTTCAAGTGGCTTCGTGCAAGAGAATGTATGGATGTTAAGGCTTTGTGCTTGATAGAGAGTTGGCTCTGTGCCTTGACCTATTTTTGAAAGGAGGATCTGGTGCTCACTGTGCATATCTCCTGTCTGGTGCGAAGCTCGACTCTGTGGCTTAGTGCACAAGAGTAACTGAATGTAAGATATTGATGAATAATAAAGAGATGAAGCGGTTGGTGGACATAGCCCCACACTGAGGTGAACCACGTACATTTGGTGTCTTATGGTTTTCTTTGTGCAATTTTATATCTATTATGTTTTGCTTGGTGCTTAGATTAGATGTGTAATGGATATGTATGTGTTGCTTAATTGCATTGCTTATGTTAGAATGCTAGATCTGATTCAGAGTGCTAAGTGGTAATGGTTGAAGTGCTTACTCTTTGTTGTTATTGTGCTAGATATATCTTAGATATGTTATGCGATGTTCATAAGGTGAATAAACTAATGAATGTCACTTCCTAAGTGTTAACAAAATACCCTGTAAAGTGTTATTATCACAGATCTATGTCCCAGCCTGGTTACAGACACCTACGTCCTGTAACCCTGCCTGCTTCTACCTCAGGTGCGATTTTGCATGCTTCACAGGTGTTGCCAAAAGGGAGGTTAGTCAGGGTTTTGTTGGTGTGCTATTAAACATTGATCCCTGGGTCTGCCCCCGTGCCAACATGCTTCCACTTGCGACAACCTAGAACTGCTCCTCTTCGCGATCACTTATGTGATCACCTTCTGTGCTCACTTATATGGTTAGATCTGCGACAAATCCTAGGTTCATCTACCTTTCCAAAGTGCTTGGTTCACCCCATGAACTATGTATCTAGTCTTCTCAAGGTGTGTACATAGGTCTAACACTTATTTCTGTCACAAATCAAACCAACCAGGTCTGTTCCCAGACTGCCTCTGCAATCAAGTCTATGAAAATTCCTATGATGAACTTTGCAATGCATTTTGCAATCACCCAACCTATAAAAGTGCTTTGTTTCACCACAAACTATGATCTCGGTCTATATAAGGTGTGTTCCCAAATCAACCTTCTATTGCACCACCAACCAGAACCTCTGTTGTAAGTATGATGCAAAGTCTTTGCGATGAACTAGTTCACCCCAATGAACTGTTCACCAAGCTTGTGAACATTACCACTGAACTATCTTTGTACTTGCACCCTATCCACTTTCATCATTGTAGTAGTAGAGCATGCTTCAAGCTCTGATACCATCTATTGTCATGATATTGGTGAAGTGCTCACCAACCCTTCTTCAAAATCTGTGATGAACAATCTTTGATACCATCTTTCACATCCCCATAAGTTCCATTCCCAAATCTTGAGATCATGCACCTCTTGAGGGCATGCATCACTACAACGTTTCTCACTTGGATGCTTGGAAACACCTAGAATACTTCATACAAACTATGATTGTTCACCTAGAGCATACCCATATTCCATTTTAGGCTATAAGCGGGTCACACTCCTACTCTAGTGCAACTCTTGTATACTTAGACAATTTTTTAATAGTTTTAACATTATTCACTTAAGCGTGCATCCATGAAACGAAGAGAATGCTTGAAAATAAAACAAGAGACACATAGATATAGTGCGGAAAATATTAAACATTCCTAACACCCGAATACGTATCATTATTGCAAAATTTTTTATAATATGAACACTACTGGCTCGGTTTACAACTTGGGCAAAGTCACACGACTCGCCTCACCTCACCAAAACACTCATACACAGATTCATCACACCAAGAATCGTCTGTCATAATAACTTCCGCAACTCCTGCAGAGCACCCCAAATGTGCATTCACCATAGAATCATTGTCTCTTATTTTTGACAAGAATTTGTACAGACCTACAGTTTTGTCTCATAGCATGCCTACCTCATACTTGTAACAAGAATTCCCCAAACTCAACCTAAAATAAGGTCGCTCCAACTTTATCCATAGAATCACCTCAAAGTAGCACAGGTTTTGCCATGTGGAGCGACTTGGCTCCTTCAGGGATCTTACTCCTCTTTGTCCAAGTTTACCTCTGAATCACAGAGTTGATCTTACTCTCCTTTTTGTTCAAAGATTCCTTCCTTGGTTGTGTTCCCTTATGATATTATATGGAATCCAAAGGTCACCATCGCAAATTGTTGTGTCCTTTGGGTGTGTCCTGCCTCTTGGTGAACCATCACACCCAAATGAATCATCACACCCTTTCATGGACCCGGTGCACCCAAACAAACCCATGCACTCATTAACTATCACGTCCCTTAGGACCGATGCACGCCAACCTTAATGCGCTCCTCATGTTGACATGTCCCAAAATATTTAGTGCGCCCCTTCTTTTTGTCGTTTCCACCCCATGCTTTTTCTCATGCTTGGAAAATCCCATTGACGTGTTCACACACCTAAGGTGCCCACTTGCCCAACTAGTGCGATTCTTGGGTGCCATAATAACCCCAAGTTCTGTCCCCTTGAGGACTTGGGTGAAGGTGCCCACAATGTTCTAGTCGAAGACCTTACATAGAGGAACAAATATATTAGCATGAAATTGTATCTTGTTAGAAGCCATACTTTAAACAAAATACCAATCATATCTTAAAATGAAAGAATTGCATAACAATAATACAAATACCAAATATGTAGAGTTTCCAATATACATTGAAATGCCAAGCTTT
>JASDQU010305617.1:53780-63927 GCA_032191745.1 Picea mariana | reverse complement strand
TCTTCTATTAATTGTAGTCACAAATGATATCCAACAATTCACAACAATTTGGAATGAGAGGAGAGCCTCTATTTATAGAGGAGACTTCTACATATTTCTCATTCTTTATTAATTCTTTATCCCTAAAATTATCCTAGGAGACTAACAAAGAATATTTTTCATCCACAAAATGAAGTAGACTAAGTCAAAACATAACCAAATGATTCCACATGTACATAAAACCATCATGAGAGGGGGACATCCCACAAAGAAGGGGGTCAATTTTATTCTCTAGCCTAATGTTCCAAAGAAAAAGTGTTGTATAGGATTCAAAACATGGTGAAGTATCCTCCCAAGAAATCAAGGTACAATGTAGAGATCCTCCAAGTGGAATGACCTCATGAAAAGGTGCATAAGACCTCAAAAGTGCGTGGCTCCCTCAAAATGTTCTCAAGGAATGCTCAAAAGATACCTCCTAGGTATGACGAAGCCCTCAAATCAAGAAAAGAATCTCCACAAGACAAGGAAGGTTCCTCTCCAAGTCAAATGATCACCAAAAACACCCCATGGCTGTCATAAATCCTACATGTGTGGGTCAACCCTCAAATCATGCAAGGAGCATCTCCAAAAGTGATGAAAAAGGACGACACTATGGAATCTCCATGGTGGCATGTGTAGAGGATTTCCATGTATGTAATAATATTCCAAATGTGCCTTGGAGAATGTGACTAGTTCCTCAAGATATGTGTACTTCCTTGAGAATCGTGAGACTACCTCGGGAAATGTGAAAATGAGTGAGAATTTTCAGAATCATCTCTAATAGTATATGGACAAAGTGTGATGAAACATAAGACATGGATCCATGATTAGGCATAAGATAAGTGTGCTATACATAGGCGTGGCAACTTTACAAAGAGAAACACTTTTACATCATATACAAAAGGGTAAGAGAGACTAGTAGCTCCCCTAGATCATGGATCTACTCCAAGATGGTTGCATACTAACCTAGATCATAAATGAACAACATGATGAAGAGTTACCAACACCAAGGGGAAGTCGAATGTACCCATAAAATCAAATCCTATATTGACATGGGGACTAAAAGGACATGCCATGACTGACCACATGGGGTTTGGAGATACTACATAGGCCCCCCCCCACAAATACATAGAACATATGGTGGAAATAAAACCTCACTTTTGGGTCATCATGATACAATAAGACACATAATATACTCATATGATGGTGATCCACATATGGTAAAAAAATTATAGAGTACATTGAAGTGGATCTATTTTAGAGTTTTCATACAATAACAAAATTCCATACTATCTACTAGCCTATAACAAAGCCTAATTGTATCCATTGGAACATTGTCCAATAATTTTGAGTGGTATAAATTCTACTAAATAAACCTAAAATACTAAGTGCTTTATAAAACATAATAAATTAGAAAAATGCATGTCAATTTGATGCTTCTTCCATTGCTTTATTAACTAGTTCCGAGTCCATTTTTGAAATTTCCATGTATTCATTGAGCTAATGCACTGTTTCCTCTTCCTTTTGTCCTCCACAATTGGAGTTTATAGATTTCACCTGATTTGAGGCCATATATTTGTCTCCCTTGCTTATATTTGTAACCATGTTTTGAAGCATATTACATTCGACCTAGAACAACTATTTGATGTTTCTCTTGGACAAATGTGTCCATGATTTTTAAACCTGAGTGACTACCTAATGTTCATTTTCTTGAATTTTTTTTTGTGGTTGTAAAGATTTAGGTTATTTCAACCTAAATGGAGTCTTCATGATTTCTTAACACATGCTTTATCTCCTTCATTTCCTGGTAATCCATGTTGAATCTATGGCAGTCAAGACTCTAGATCACGTGTAGATGCCATGTTAGTTGTGATGCTCAATGATTAATTTCTGCTTGTAGACTCCCATATGTTAGATGAAGAATCAAACAAGGCTCCAATATGCCCAACAAAAGACACTTAGGAAAATTCATAGGGAAAAAAGAGAGAAAACCTCTCCCAGAAGAAGGAACAAAGAAACAAACAGGGTCCCCAAAAATTGAAGTGTACTTTGAACTCAACACGTTCTAGTCCTAGGAAACCCACAAAATGTTGTTTCCTTTCACTAAAAAGACAAGGCTACTTTCACACAACAAAAATATATCTAAATTCACATAAAATTGAGAGAGAGTAACCAATATACCCTTTGAAATATGGCATAGAAACACCAATAAGACTCCCAAGGAAATATTCTAACCCATCAAGTAAAGACACCCTTGGTTTGGAGGAAGACAGGGGAGGGGTGCTACACATTATTTTTGTCATCCCTATGACCATTAATGATGTAACTTATCTGTTGTCTTCAGAGGGATTAGTGGCCCAAATTCTTGAAGAAAGAAGGGAGAAGAACTTTTCGTGAGAGAAGAAGTTGTATTTTCCTTTGTAAAAACCCTATTAAGGAAAATCATTTCAGGATGCACTATACACAGGTGCGACAATGCCTAATTGCCATCCTCTGCCTTGAAACTGGTCTGCGATGTCTCTGCAGGCTGCCCTATGGCTATGGTGCAACGATTTTGGTACGTGGGAAAAATGAACATCTTCTCGATGCTTCTAGAAGGAGAAGCTTCTGTGGTGAGGTGGCCTCCGATCGGTTTGGATCTTACTCATTTTTCTGATTTAGTGGGATCATCCTCACCTCCTCACCTTATCCTCTTCAGCTTATAAAAGGAGAGGAGCTCTCATGGAGAAATTTAGCTTGGGCTTGGTAGATTGGATTGAGATTGAAAATTTGGCTTGAGATTGTTAGCTTGATTGGGTTTGAGTGGTTTTGTAGCTTGGAGTTTTTGGAGATTGTATGTTGGATTTGAGATTTGCTTTGTCAAGATAGATTGTGAGTAGATATCAGATCTACAGTCACAAAATCCATGGTTCAGAAGTGTGTGGGAAGCAAGGAATTGTTGGAAGGGATCTTACGAAATCAAGTCTTTGGTTGTAATCTCTCTTTTTATTATTTAATATAGATGCACTTTTCTTTCCTATATGAATCTTTTCTTTCCTTGATCACATGCATAGTTTCATATCAAGTAGGCTCTATTATTCTTGTCTTCATTGGCTTGTGTTCTTTTGCAGATCTCTCTCCATAAGCTTCGCGACGGAGCTTGGATTGCATTGGTGAAGTCGTACCTTCGATATTTAAAAGGTATGTTCTAGATCCATTTATCATTTGATAATTGAAATCTAAGGAAAGATTAATGTATTGACTTGTTTTTTTATAGTTTCGTAGTGAATATAGGGGGATTGATTTGTGTCCACACTTAACAATTACCCCAATAAAAAAATTGGCAACAATACTGGGGAACAAATTGTTTTCCTAGTTTGTCTTTCTTTCTTTCTTTGATTGCTTGGATTCTATTTTCTGAGTCACTGGGAAATCCAACTTGACTCTCTGACTATTAAACTTCATTGGAAAAACCTTCTTACTTTTTTTTTCCATTTTTACTTTGATTGCCACACCTTGTTTTGAGGGACAATGCGGCGATCTAGGATCGACGCATCCTTCCTTTTTGACACAGTGTGGCGATGTCGCACTGTATTTTTTCTCTAGACTGTGGCGACCTGAGATCATTGCTCTATGTTGGTCTTACAACATGCGACGATTTGGGAAATTTTTAGCTTTTGGTGGTTTTTCCTTACCCAGATCCATGATAAGTGTTTGGGGTGATTTGTTGGGTCTATTTACAGTTTGCTTAACAAATTTCAATTAACTTTTAGCCATCTTTTCTTTGTTTTAGCTTGTTTACTTTTGAAAGATTTTATCTCTTGCTTCGAGTGTATTTCGGTTACAAATATTTGTTTTTCTTTAGAATTGTTTAGTGAAAAAAACACTTCTTTTTTTTCTGAATAACTCGTGCTAAAAGAGAAACTTTGTTTGGGTTGTGTTTGTTTTGAAGTGTTTTGCTATTGATTAGAGTCAGTCAAAAAATCATTTAGTCGATGCCATTTTCCTCTTGAGTAACAACAACCTTAAAAATAAAGCGCTTGTAAAAATTGTTTAGACATTTTTATATTTTCTGGTAGCAAACCTACATTAGATTAGTTGTAGGGCTTTGGAATAGGTGTGAAAGATAATTTTCCAAAGCTACAAACAAACATAGTATCTTTTGATAGAGAGATTTTAAATCCACTTATTACATTTTTTCTTGGGAAGCCCTTCTAACACAAGGGTCAATCATGAGGTCGCATTAAGACTGACAGAGTTACTCACCCTACTTTGTCGGTCTTAGTGTAGAGATTGCGCGTATTATTGGGGGTCACTTGAGAGTATACCCACATTTATGTGTGGGAGCCTTTCGAGTTGATTTCAGGCTAGATACCCTACCTTTGCACGTGGATCAGACTGTCGACTATTTCCCCTGGCATCATTGGATTAATTGGTAACCTCAGTGGCCTATCTCTTAAAGGTATTTACACGAGGTGACTGTGGAGGGGAAAGTCTTCACGGTACCTGGAATTGAAATTGGCCAAACTCACTCGGGATCCTTGAAGGGTATACCCACATTTATGTGTGGGAGCTTGGACCAGGATGTAAGTCCATTAATCTGATCGTCAATGTAACTTTTCCACCCTCTCTATCTCAGACCCTTCTTACATTGTTCCCATGACGTTGGATTTCATCACCAACTAGTGTGATCATCGTGAGAAGGTTTTGTTTTCTTGATTGCTTACTATATTTTTAGTGTGTGCTCTTTTTTTTCCCTTACATGACTCTAGGTTGGATTTTTATTTAATGGTGCCAGTTCCGGGGATGACCAATGAAGAAACCCCTTTTCTAGGGGAACCTTTTGTTTTTTCTTCGTACGAAAACATTGGTCCTCCTCATATCGCTACTTTGAGCCTTCCAGGTCTCACAATTGGATTACCAGTATGGTTGTTTTCCACTAAGGTAATCCTGAATGCAACTAGTGCTTCAGTTGTAAGCAATTCCCCCCAAGAACATCAACCTCATGTTGATCCTTTACCTTCTTCACCACTAAGATATTATTCGCCTTCTTCACTTGCAAGGTATTCTTTCGTTTCATCTTCTTCACCGAGTGAGAGCTCTGATGCTAGTCACCCGATGGATAAGAAGAAGAGAAAAGGAAGAATAAGAAGAAGAAAAAAAAGAAAGGATGCAAACTTCCAACCAATGCCAGACATGTTGGAAAACCACCAGTTACCGATAATCGTGCTGGGAGTGTTAATGATGCCAAGATCACCCAAACAACCCGTAATCCCAAGTACCCTTGCAGGCTTTGTAAGGCTAGCCATATTCTTAAGGATTGCCCTAGTCTATCCAAGTTTATAGAAGCATGGTCTACATGCCCTTTCCAGTCCACGTCGTCGCCCTCTAAACAACATGCTGATGACCTCCGGTCAACTAGTCACCATATAGTTGGGAAGAAGAAAAGTAAAGTCACGTTCCCATGTATGTTATGAAAAGGGAGTCATCTAACTGAACTTTTCCCTCTTATGAATGAAGCCTCGAAATTACTGGAAGACATGACTATTTCACAACCTCAACTTCCAACTGCTTATCATAAGCTTTGTATTAACCCTCCTATAGTTGACGATATGATCAATCTGGTCCCTTCGTTGGTTAGTTTGGTTGATCATTTAGACAATATGGTGACATTCTTAGTTGCACCATTTGAAAAAGTGGTCAATCCTATCCCATCATCGGTCAATCCCACTATCCCGTTAGAGAGTGTCACCTAAGCGATCGATCCATTTCCACCCATCGACCCTATTCTCCCCTTGGAGAATGAAACCCAAGTGGTCGATCTGATCTCGTCATCGGTCGATCCTACTCTCTCGCTCGAGAGTAAACCCGATACTGGCCACATTTTTAATGTTGATACAAACACTACCGTGCTCCGGGGTATTCTTGCTTCTCCTATGGAACCCCCTCCAAGTAATGAGGCCATCCTTTTTGATTGGGGTGCACTAAATGGACCTTGTCTTCCCTCTCACATTTTTTTCAAGCTTGTGTAAAAATAAAACCACCTACCTCAAGCATAGTTTCCTTTGGTTCACTCTTGTGTAAAAATGAAACCAGGTCCAAGCATAGTTTTGTTTAGTTTCAAGCTTGTGAAAAAAAATAAAATCTATGCCAAGCATAGTTTTGTTTTGTTTTAAGCTTGCATAAAAATGAAAACAATCTCGATCTTAGTATTTGTTCTTTGTTATGCTCATAAATACATGAGAATGTAACCGAGTAAAAACTTATCACTTTTTCGGACTCATAAAGGTTATACGAAAAAGAAACCACCCGAAGTTCCCTTAAAGCTCTTTTCAGACTCTCTAAACATGAAAAGATTGTCGAGCGATCTTATTCTTTTCACGCTCGTTAAAGTATTTGAAGAAAACCCCTGTTAAGCGGTAGTTTATCACTTTTTTAGTCTTGTCAGATTAATTTACAAAAATGACATTTTCTTTAAATTTTTTTTCAGGCTCTTTAAACATGAAAAACCCTTGAGTTTTCTTTCTTTGGACTCATTAAACAAACAACGAAGGACCCACATGGGACAGAAACAATCATTTCTAGGGTTCGTTAAACATATTTCGAGGGACTCATCCGAAGGATAAGCTTACAGTTCAAGCATATGTTATCCTCCTCAAGCTTGTATAAAAATAAATAGGTACTCACCAGAAATGGCAGGGGAAAAAATTGGGAAAGAAATGTATCTAAACCTGTATTCTATGGAAAAGTCTCTTTTGAACATGACACCCTTTCATTCACTTTTTGTTTAGGTTGGAAAATCCGCTTGTCTCTTGATCAAACTCCTTTATAAGATTACATTTTGGTTTTTGATCCCTGTTCTTGAGTCAGTGTTGCCAAGACAATTGTCGTGTCATCAATATGTTCGAAGAGAAGTTCAATCCGGAAATCCTTCAATTATGTCGGCCATTTCTGTAGTCCTTAAGCCTTCTATTGCATCGGCCATCCCTAAGTCAGTCCTAAATCAGTTGTTACTCTGATCTACCTCAAATATTTTTACCCATTTCTTGTCATTGATGGGGGATACATTAAGGCCCTCCTGTGACGAGTCTTTTCCTGTCGACTTCAACTCATTATCCAGAAATTAGACTTAGAAACTAATTGGTACCTTGGAACTTGCATGCCTCAATGGCAGGTTTCCTCGCTTTTGACGGTGGGTTTTCATTATTGACCCCTGATCGGGAGATTCCGTCGAGTGTTCGACTTCAACTCATTGATTCACATTCATTGGATTGTACTAGAGTACCTTGGGAGTCATTGACATTAAATGGTGATTTCCCTCACACTTTTTAACGATATTCATTAATGACCGATAATCAAGTGGTTTCTACCATGTTTGACTTCAGTACATGTATTCACATGGTTAGATTCATACTATAGAGTGGTGGAGATGAAGACCCTGAATCGTTTTTGACATATTTAGGTTGCGTTGGAGTATATTCATACTGTACTCTTGCATAGATCCACATTGTATGTCTCGTGGCTATGTTCAAATTTGAGTCTTTAACACATAGATCCACAATGTATTTTTGGTGGCTATGTTCAGATATGAGTCATAATGGCATGGATCCACAGTGTATGTTTGGTGGCCATGTCCTGTATTACTTGACATGGATCTTTGCATGTTGGCATTCATGTTTTGAGTCATTTGTATTCTGAGTATGGGAATGCCTACCTCAATGATGATATATTATTGTACTTCCTTGTTTGTTGGCAGGTTTCCGACCGATTGTTCCTTGTTTCCTACACACACTCGACAAAGTATTTAAGATATCACTCTATTCTAACTTCATACTTTGGGAGGCTCTTTGTTACACATTATTTTCATCATCCATATGATCGTTAATGATGTAAACCTATATTTTGTCTTCAGAGGGATCAGTGGCCCAAATTCCTGAAGAAAGAAGGGAGAAGAACTTTTCCTAAGAGAAGAAGTTGTATTTTCCTTTGTAAAAACCCTATTAAGGAACATCGACGCAGGCTGCACTATACACAGGGTGCGACGATGCCTGATTGCCTCCCTTTGCCCTGAAACAGTTATGCGACATCTCTGTAGGCT
Source organism: Picea mariana (assembly GCA_032191745.1). Taxonomy (NCBI): domain Eukaryota; kingdom Viridiplantae; phylum Streptophyta; class Pinopsida; order Pinales; family Pinaceae; genus Picea; species Picea mariana. The sequence continues at coordinate 55,832 of JASDQU010305617.1, read as the reverse complement.
GCCCTATGGCTAGGGTGCGACGATTTTTGTACATGGGAAAAATGAGCATCTTCTTGATGCTTCTAGAAGGAGAAGCTTGTGTGGTGAGGTGGCCTCCGATCGGTTTGGATCTTACTCACTTTTCTGATTTAGTGGGATCATCCTAACCTCCTCACCTTATCATCTTCAACTTATAATATGAGAGGAGCTCTCATGGAGAAAGTTAGCTTGAGCTTGGTAGATTGGATTGAGATTGGAAATTTGGCTTGAGATTGTTAGCTTGATTGGGTTTGAGTGGTTTTTGGGTTGGAGCTTGTATGTTGGCTTTGAGATTTGCTTTGTAAAGATATATTGTGAGTAGATATCATATCTACAATCACAGAATCCATGGATCATAAGTGTGTGGGAAGCAAGGAACTGTTGGAAGGGATCTTACAACATCAAGGCTTTGGTTGTAATCTCTCTTTCTATTATTTAATAGAGATTGACTTTTCTTTCCTATATGAATCTTATTTGTCCATATTGTATGATTCCTTGATCACATACATAGTTTCATATCAAGTAGGCTCTGTTATTTTTGTCTTTGTTGGCTTGTGTTCTTTTGTAGATCTTCCTCCATAAGCCTTGCGACAGAGCTTAGATTGCATTGGCGAAGTCAGATCTTCGATATTTAAAAGGTATGTTCTAGATCCATTTCTCATTTGATAATTGAAATCTAAGGAAAGAGTAATGTACTGTCTTGTTTTGTTCTAGTTTCATAGTGAATCTAGGGGGATTGATTTGTGTCCGCACTTGACAATTAGCCCAATAAAAAAATTGGTGACCATACTGGGGTACATAATGTTTTCCTAGTTTGTCTTGCTTTCTTTCTTTGATTACGTGGGTTCTATTTTATGAGTCATTGGGAGATCTAGCTTGACTCTCTGACTGTTAAACTTCATTGGAAAAACCTTCTTACTTTTTTTTTTCCATTTTTACTTTGATCGCCGCACCTTGCTTTGAGGGATAATGCGACGATCCAGGATAGATGCATCCTACCTTTTTGACAGAGTGCGACAATGCTAAATTGTATTTGTTCTCTAGACTGTGGTGACCCAGGACCGTCTCTTTGTGTTGGTCTTACAGCCTGCGACAATTTGTGAAATTTTTAGCTTTTGGTGGTTTTTCCTTACCCAGATCCGTGATAAGTGTTTGGGGTGATTTGTTGGGTATGTTTATAGTCTTCTTGATAGCTTTGAATCTCCTTTTAGCCATCTTTGATTTGTTTTAGCTTGTTTTCTTTTGAAGAATTTATCTCTTTCTTTCAGTGTCTTTCGCTTACAAAGCTTTGTTTTTCTTTAGAATTGTTTAGTGAAAATAATTTATTTATTTATTTATTTATTTTTTTTTTTTTGGATAAATCGTGCTAAAATAGAAACTTTGTTTGTGTTGTGTTTTATTTGAAGTGATTTGCTATTTCTTAGAGTTGGTCAAAACATCATTTAGTCCACGCCATTTACCTCTTGAGTAACAACAACCTTAAAAATAAAGCGCTTATAAAAATTATTTAGACATTTTTATATTTTCTGGTAGAAAACCTACATTAGATTAGTTGTAGGGCTTTGGAATAGGTGTGAAACATAACTTTCCAAAGCCGAAAACAAACATAGTATCTTGTGATAGGGAGAGTTTAAATCCACTTATTATATTTTATTCTGGGAAGCTCTTCTAACACAAGGGTCAATCACGAGGTCACATTAAGACTGACAGAGTTACTTACCCTGCTTTGTCGGTCTTAGTGTAGAGATTGTGTGTATTATTGGGGGTCACTTGAGAGGATACCCATGTTTATGTGTGGGAGCCTTTCGAGTTGTTTTGGGCTAGATACCCTGCCTTTTCACGTGGATCATACTATTGACTATTTCCCCTGGCATCATTGGAGTATTTGGTAAACTTAGTGGCCTATCTCTTTAAGATCTTTACACGAGGTGATTGTGGAGGGGAAAGTCTTCATGGTACCTGGAATCGAAGTTGGCCAAATTCACTCGGGATCCTTGGAGGTTATACCCATGTTTATGTGTGGGAGCTTGCACC
>JASDQU010305617.1:36177-53730 GCA_032191745.1 Picea mariana | reverse complement strand
TTATAATATGAGAGGAGCTCTCATGGAGAAAGTTAGCTTGAGCTTGGTAGATTGGATTGAGATTGGAAATTTGGCTTGAGATTGTTAGCTTGATTGGGTTTGAGTGGTTTTTGGGTTGGAGCTTGTATGTTGGCTTTGAGATTTGCTTTGTAAAGATATATTGTGAGTAGATATCGTATCTACAATCATAGAATCCATGGATCATAAGTGTGTGGGAAGCAAGGAACTGTTGGAAGGGATTTTACAACATCAAGGCTTTGGTTGTAATATCTCTTTCTATTATTTAATAGAGATTGACTTTTCTTTCCTATATGAATCTTATTTGTCCATATTGTATGATTCCTTGATCACATACATAGTTTCATATCAAGTAGGTTATGTTATTTTTTTCTTTGTTGGCTTGTGTTCTTTTGTAGATCTCTCTCCATAAGCCTTGCGATAGAGCTTGGATTGCATTGGCGAAGTCAGATCTTCGATATTTAAAAGGTATGTTCTAGATCCATTTCTCATTTGATAATTGAAATCTAAGGAAAGAGTAATGTACTGTCTTGTTTTGTTCTAGTTTCATAGTGAAGCTAGGGGGATTGATTTGTGTCCGCACTTGATAATTAGCCCGATAAAAAAATTGGTGACTATACTGGGGTACATAATGTTTTCCTAGTTTGTCTTACTTTCTTTCTTTGATTACGTGGGTTCTATTTTATGAGTCACTGGGAGATCTAGCTTCACTCTCTGACTGTTAAACTTCATTGGAAAAACCTTCTTACTTTTTTTTTCCATTTTTACTTTGATCGCCGCACATTGCTTTGAGGGATAGTGCGACGATCCAGGATAGACACATCCTACCTTTTCGACAGAGTGTGAAAATGCCACACTGTATTTGTTCTCTAGACTGTGGCGACCCAGGACTGTCTCTTTGTGTTGGTCTTACAGCCTGCGACGATTTGTGAAATTTTTAGCTTTTGGTGGTTTTTCCTTACCCAGATCTGTGATAAGTGTTTGAGGTGATTTGTTGGGTATGTTTACAGTCTTCTTGATAGCTTTCAATCTCCTTTTAGCCATATTTGATTTGTTTTAGCTTGTTTTCTTTTGAAGAATTTATCTCTTTCTTTGAGTGTCTTTCACTTACAAAGCTTTGTTTTTCTTTAGAATTGTTTAGTGAAAAGATTTTTTTTTTTTTTTGAATAAATCGTGCTAAAATATAAACTTTGTTTGTGTTGTGTTTTATTTGAAGTGATTTGCTATTTCTTAGATTCGGTCAAAACATCATTTAGTCCACGCCATTTTCATCTTGAGTAAAAACAACCTTAAAAATAAAGCGCTTATAAAAATTGTTTAGACATTTTTATATTTTCTGGTAGAAAACCTACATTAGATTAGTTGTAGGGCTTTGTAATAGGTGTGAAACATAACTTTCCAAAGCTGCAAACAAACATAGTATCTTGTGATAGGGAGAGTTTAAATCCACTTATTATATTTTATCCTGGGAAGCTCTTCTAACACAAGGGTCAATCACGAGGTCACATTAAGACTGACAGAGTTACTTACCCTGCTTTGTCGGTCTTAGTGTAGAGATTGTGCATATTATTGGGGGTCACTTGAGAGGATACCCATGTTTATGTGTGGGAGCCTTTCGAGTTGTTTCGGGCTAGATACCCTGCCTTTGCATGTGGATCAGACTATCGACTATTTCCCCTGGCATCATTGGAGTAATTGGTAAACTTAGTGGCCTATCTCTTTAAGATCTTTACACGAGGTGATTGTGGAGGGGAAAGTCTTCAAGGTACCTGGAATCGAAGTTGGCCAAATTCACTCGGGATCCTTGGAGTTTATACCCATGTTTATGTGTGGGAGCTTGCACCAGGGTGTAAGTTCATTAAGCAGGTCGTCAACATAACTTTTCCACCCGCTCTATCTCAACCTCTTTTTACATTTTTCCCGCGATGTTGGATTTCATCACCAACTAGTGTGCTCATCATGAGAAGGTTTTGTTTTCTTTCTTCTTACTATATTTTTAGCATGCGCTGTTTGTTTTCCCTTACCAGACTCTAGGTTGGATTTTTATTTAATGGCGTCAGTTCCCGGAAAGACCAATGAAGGAACCCCTTTTCCAGGGGAACCTTTTGTTTTTCCTTCATACGAAAACATTGGTCCTCCTCATATCGCTACTTTGAGCCTTCCAGGTCTCACAATTGGATTACCGGTATGGTTGTTTTCCACTCAGGTAATCCCGAATGCAGCTAGTGCTTCGGTTGTAAGCACTTCGCCCCAAGAACATCAACCTCATGCTGATCCTATGCCTTCTTCACTAGTAAGATATTATTCACCTTCTTCACTTTCATCTTCTTCACTAAGTGAGAGCTTTGATGCTAGTCACCTGGCGGATAAGAAGAAGAAGAAAAACAAGAAAGGGTCCAAACTTCCAAACAATGCCAGACATGTTGGAAAACCACCAGTTACCGATAATCGTGCTGGGAGTGTTGATGATGCCAAGATCACCCAAACAACCCGTAAGCCCAAGTACCCTTGCAGGATTTGTAAGGGTAGACATCTTATTAAGGAATTCCCTAGTCTATCCAAGGTTATAAAAGCATGGTCTACATGCCCTTTCCAGTCCACGTCGTCGGCCTCTGAACAACATGCTGATGACCTCCCGGCAACTAGTCACGATAGAGTTGGGAAGAAGAAAAGTAAAGTCAAGTTCCCATGTATGTTATGCAAAGGGAGTCATTTAACTCACGTTTTCCCTCATATGAACGAAGCCTCAAAATTACTGGAAGACATGACTGTTTCACAACCTCAACTTCCAGCTGCTTATCATATGATTTCTGTCAACCCTCCTGTAGTTGACGGTATGATCAATCCGGTTCCTTCGTCGATTAGTCCAGCTGATGATGTAGTCAATCTGGTCACGTACTTAGTTGCACCAGTTGAAAACGTGGTCAATCTGATCCCATCATCGATCGATCCCAATCTCCCGTTAGAGAGTGTCACCCAAGAGGTTGATTCATTTCCACCCATCAAACCCATTCTCCCCTTGGAGAATGAAACCCAAGTGGTTGATCTGATCTCGTCATCAGTTGATTCTACTCTCCCACTCGAGAGTAAACCCGATATTGCCCACATGTTTCTTGTTGATACAGACACTACCGTGCTTGGGGGTATTCCTCCCTCTCCTATGGAACCCCCTCCAAGTAATGAGGCCATCCTTTTTGATTAGGGTGCACTAACTGGACCTCATATTCCCTCTCACATTCCTTTCAAGATTACACTACAGGTTTGTGGTCGGGACGTTCGTCAAACGTTGATAGAATAAGGTTCGTCCGTTAGTATATTGTCCTCTACTACTTGGAAAGCTTTGGGTTATCCTCAACTTACGTTGGTTATGCAGAATCTATTAGCTTTTAACAGAATAACTAGTCACCCTTTAGGAGTCCTTCCTCAGTTTCCTATAACTTTGGGAGGGAAAACTGTCATTATTGATGTCATGGTAGTCCAAGACCCCTTGGATTTCAATTTACTCCTTGGGAGAGATTATTTCTATGCCATGAAAGCTATTGTGTCCACTCTTTTTTGTGTGATATCTTTCCCTCACGATGGAAGAATTGTGACTATTGATAAACTTTCATTTGTTGGCCCTGACTTGACCATCCACTCAATGAAATCCTTGAACGATTCATATATGTAGTCAGTATCACCCCTTCCACAGGTCAATTATGTGGCGTTGTTTCCCATACCTTCCACTGCCGATGACGATGACTTGGATCTGGTAGTTGACATGGTGATCTCTTCGATGGGGCTATTGGAGACCATCCTCCTTACCCCTATCATGACCCTCGACATGTGTTCCTTCCAGAGTGTGTTTCTTCCGTCAAGTGAAGATATATTGGAGGCCATGACCGAGTTTTGTCCCTTGACATGGTGTCCTTCCATAGCATTTTCCTCTTGGAAGCCATGATTGAGAAGAGTCTTATGAGCATCGTTTTATGATTTCAAGCTCATTAAAAAATGAAACCAGCCTTGAGCATGGTTTTTTGATTTCAAGCTCGTTAAAAAATGAAACTAGTTGTGAGGATAGTTTTTTGTCTCTCTATAGAAACCTCATTAAAAAATGAAACATAACTAACGAGCATAGTTCTTGTTTCTATGTCAATCTCGTTAAAAAATGAAACAAAGGTCTATGGATTGAACCTAGATTCCCGAGCATAATTTTTGTTCTCTGTGGCAAGCTTGTTAATAAATGAAATAGATTTCTCCCCTCTTCGATTAAGTCAAGTACTTTGTTACGTGTAGTATTTGAAGCTTATTTTAATCCTCCTATGTTGTTGGATGAATCAAAGTTTGGGGGGTAATTCTTTCAGCCTTTGGACTTCATGTTGAAGTTACGTCGCTAGCTTCTTAAGCTGGGGGCTAAGTACCAACCATGCGAATCTGTGAACCATGCGTTGGGAAGTCTTAAGCATAGTTTTCTATGGTTCAAGCTTGTGTAAAAATGAAACCACCTACCTCAAGCATAGTTTCCTCTGGTTCACACTTGTGTAAAAATGAAACCAGGTCCAAGCATAATTTTGTATAGTTTCAAGCTTGTGAAAAAAAATAAAATCTATCCCAAGCATAGTTTTGTTTTGTTTTAATCTTGCATAAAAATGAAAACAATCCCGAGATTAGTATTTGTTCTTTCTCATGCTCGTAAATACATGAGAATGTAACCGAGTAAATGTTTATCACTTTTTTGGACTCGTAAAGGTTATAGAAAAAATGAACCCCTTGGAGTTACCTTTAAGCTCTCTTCAGACTCTCTAAACATGAAAAGATTGTCGAGCGATCTTGTTCTTTTCATGCTCGTTAAAGTATTTTAAGAAAACATTTGTTGAGCGGTATTTTGTCTCTTTTTCGGTCTTGTAAGATTAATTTACAAAAATGACATTTTCTTTAAGTTTTTTTTCAGACTCTCTAAACATGAAAAACCCCTGAGTTTTCTTTCTTTGGACTCGTTAAACAAACAATGAAGTACCCACATGGGATCGAAACACTCCTTCCTAGGGTTTATTAAACATACTTCGAGGGACTCATCTGAAGGATGAGCTTACAGTTCAAGCATATGTTATCCTCCTCAAGCTTGTGTAAAAATAAAGAGGTACTCACTAGAAATGGCGTATCTAAACCTGTATTCTATGGAAAAGTCTCTTTTGAAGATGACACCCTTTTATTCTCTTTTTGTCTAGGTTGGAAAATCCGCTTGTCTCTTGATCAAACTCCTTTATAAGATTACATTTTGGTATGTGATCCCTGTTGTTGAGTTAGTGTTGCCAAGACAATTGTCGTGTCGTCAATATGTTCGAAGAGAAGTTCAATCTAGAAATCCTTCAATTGCGTCGGCCATTTCTGCAGTCCTTAAGCCTTCTATTGCATCGACCATCCCTAAGTCACTCCTAAATCAGTTGTTACTCTAATCTACCTCAAATATTTTTACCCGTTTCGTGTCATTGATGGGGGATACATTAAGGCCCTCCTGTGACGAGTCTTTTCTTGTCGACTTCAACTCATTATCCATGAATTAGACTTAGAAACTAATTGGTACCTTGGAACTTGGATAATCAAGTGGTTTCTACCATGTTTGACTTCAACACATGCATTCACATGGTTAGATTCGTACTATAGAGTGGCGGAGATGAAGACCCTAAATATTTTCTAACATATTTAGGTTGCATTGGAGTATATTCATATTTTACTGTTGGATATATCCACATTGAATGTCTTGTGGCTATGTTCAAATTTGAGTCTTTAACACATAGATCCACAATGTATTTTTGGTGGCTATGTTCAGATTTGAGTCATAATGGCATGGATCTACAGTGTACGTTTGGTGGCCATGACATGTATTACTTGACATGGATATTCACATGTTAGCATTCAAGTTTTGAGTCATTTGTATTCTAAGTATGGGAATGGCTACCTCAGTGATGATATATTATTGTGCTTCGTTGTTTGTTGGTAGGTTTTCGACCGACTGTTCCTTGTTCCCTATACACACTCGAAAAAGTATTTTAGCTATCACTTTGTTCTAAGTTCATACTTTGGGGGGCTCTCTGTTACACATTATTTTCTTCATCCCCATGACCGTTAAATTCCTGAAGAAAGAAGGGAGAAGAACTTTTCCTGAGAGAAGAAGTTGAATTTTCCTTTGTAAAAAACCTATTAAGGAAGATCGCCATAGGCTGCACTATACACAGGGTGTGGCAATTCCTGATCATCGCCCTCTACCCTAAAACTGGTCTGCGATGTCTCCGCAGGCTGCCTTATGGCTAGGGTGAGACGATTTTTCGTATGTGGGAAAAACGAGTATCTTCTTGATGATTCTAGAAGGAGAAGATTATGTGGTGAGGTGGCCTCCGATAGGTTTGGATATTACTCGCTTTTCAGATTTAGTGGGTTCATCCTAACATCCTCACCTTATCCTCTTCAACTTATAAAAAGAGAGAAGCTCTCATGGAGAAAGTTAGCTCGGGCTTGGTAGATTGGATTGAGATTGGAAATTTGGCTTGAGATTGTTAGCTTGATTGGGTTTGAGTAGTTTTGTAGCTTGGAGTTTTTGGAGCTTGTATGTTGGCTTTGAGATTTTCTTTGTCAAGATTGATTGTGAGTAGATATCAGATCTACAGTCACAAAATCCATGGATCATAAGTGTGTGGGAAGAAAGGAACCGTTCGAAGGGATATTACGACATCAAGGCTTTGTTTGTAATCTCTCTTTCTATTATTTAATATAGATGCACTTTTCTTTCCTATATGTATCTTATTTGTCCATATTGTATGATTCCTTGATCACATATATAGTTTCATATCAAGTAGGCTCTGTTATTATTCTCTTCGTTGTCTTGTGTTCTTTTGCAGATCTCTCTCCATAAGCCTCACGATGGAGCTTGGATTGCATAGCCGAAGTAGGATATTCGATATTTAAAATTATGTTCTAGATCCATTTCTCATTTGATAATTGAAATCTAAGGAAAGACTAATGTACTGTCTTGTTTTGTTCTAGTTTCGTAGTGAAGCTAGGGGGATTGATTTGTGTCCGCACTTAACAATTAAATCGATAAAAAAATTGGTGACAATACTAGTTTGTCTTGCTTTCTTTATTTTTTTGCGTGGGTTCTGTTTTCTGAGTTACTGGGAGATCCAACTTGACTCTCTCACTATTAAACTTCACTGGAAAAACCTTCTTACTTTTTTTTTCTTTCCATTTTTACTTTGATCGTCGCACCCTGCTTTGAGGAACAATGCGATGATCCAGGATCGACGCATCCTACCTTTTTGACACAGTGCGACGACACCACACTATATTTTTTCTCTAGACTATGGTGACCCAGGATCGTCACTCTGTGTTGGTCTTACAGCCTGCGACGATTTGGGAAATTTTTAGCTTTTGGTGGTTTTTCCTTACCCAGATCTGTGAAAATTGTTTGGGTTTGCTGGGTCTGTTTACAGTATGTTTGACAGATTTCAATATGCTTTTAGCCATATTTGATTTGTTTTATCTTGTTTGCTTTTGAATATTTTATCTCTTTCTTTGAGTGTCTTTCAGTTACAAAGATTTGTTTTTCTTTAGAATTGTTTAGTGAAAATAACACTTCTTTTTTCTGAATAAATCGTGCTAAAAGAGAAACTTTGTTTGGGTTGTGTTTGTTTTGAAGTGATTTGCTATTGCTTAGAGTCGGTCAAAACATCATTTAGTCCACGCCATTTTCCTCTTGAGTAACAAAAACCTTAAAAAGAAAGCGCTTATAAAAATTGTTTAGACATTTTTAGATTTTCTGGTAGTAAACCTACAGTAGATTAGTTGTAGGGCTTTGGAATAGGTGTGAAAGATAACTTTCCAAAGCTGCAAACAAACATAATATCTTGTGATAGGGAGATTTTAAATCCACTTATTACATTTTATCCTGGGAAGCCCTTTTAACACATGGGTCAATCACGAGGTCGCATTAAGACTGACAGAGTTACTCACCGTGCTTTGTTGGTCTTAGTGTAGAGATTGCAATCCCATCATCGGTTGATCCCACTCTCCCATTAGAGAGTGTCACCCAAATGGTTGATATGTTTCCCCCCGTTGACCCCATTCTCCCCTTGGAGAATGAAACCCAAGTGGTCGATCTGATCTCATCATCGGTCTATTCTACTCTCCCACCCGAGAGTAAACCCGATACTACCCATGTTTTTCTTGTTGATACATACACTACCATGCTCGGGGGTATTCCTCCTTCTCCTATGGAACCCCCTCCAAGTAATGATGCCATCCTTTTTGATTGGGGTGCACTAACGGGACCTTGTATTCCCTCTCACATTCCTTTCAATATTACAGTACAAGTTTGTGCTCGAGATGTTCCTCAAACGTTGATAGATGAAGGTTCGTCCATTAGTATTTTGTCCTCTACTGCTTGGAAAGATTTGGGTTATCCTTAGCTTGTGCTGGTTATGTAAAATATGTTATCTTTTAACATAAGAGCTAGTCACCCTTTAGGAGTCCTTCCTCAGTTTCCTGTAACTTTGGGAGGGAAAACTGTCATTATTGATGTCATGGTAGTCCAAGACTCCTTGGATTTCAATTTACTCCTTGGGAGAGATTATTTCTATTCCATGGAAGCTATTGTGTCCACTCTTTTTTGTGTGATATATTTCCCTCACGATGGAAGAATAGTGAATATTGATCAACTTTTGTTTGTTGGCCCTGACTTGACCATCCACTCAATGAAATCCCTGAACGGTTCATATATGCAGTCAATATCATCCCTGCCACAGGTCAATTATGTGGCGTTGTATCCCATACCTTCCACTGCCAATGTTGATGACTTGGATTTGGTAGTTGACATGGTGATCTATTTGGTGGGGCTATTGGAGCTCGACCTACTTACCCCTATCACGGCCCTCGACATGTGTTACTTCCAGAGTGTGTTTCTTTCATCAAGTGAAGATTTCCAATAGGCCATGATCGAGTTTTGTCCCTTGACATGGTGTCCTTCCAGAGCGTTGTCCTCTTGGAAGCCATGATCAAGAAGAGTCTTATGAGCATGTTTTTCTGATTTCAATCTCATTAAAAAATGAAACTAGCCTTGAGCATGGTTTTATGATTTAAAGCTCGTTAAAAAATGAAACCAGTTGTGAGGATAGTTTTTTGTCTCTCTATGGCAACCTCATTAAAAAATGAAACATAACTTACGAGCATAGTTCTTGTTTCTGTGTCAAGCTCGTTAAAAAATGAAACAAAGGTCTAGGGATTGAGCTTAGATTCCCAAGCATAGTTTTTCTTCTCTATGGCAAGCTTGTTAAAAAATGTAATAGATTTCTCCCCTCTTTGATTAAGTCAAGTACTTTGTTATGTATAGTATTTGAAGCTTCTTTTCATCCTCCTATGTCATTGGACGAATCAAAGCTTGGGGGGTAATTCTTTCATCCTCTGGACTTCATGCTCAAGTTACGCCGCTAGCTTCTTAAGCTGGGGGCTAAGTACCAACCATGCGAATCTGTGAACCATGCCTAGGGAAGTCTCAAGCATAGTTTTATATGGTTCAAGCTTGTGTAAAAATAAAACGACCTACCTCAAGCATAGTTTCCTCTGGTTCACGCTTGTGTAAAAATGAAACCAGGTCCAAGCATAGTTTTGTTTAGTTTCAATATTGTGAAAAAAAATAAAATCTATCCCAAGCATATTTTTGTTTTGTTTTAAGCTTGCGTAAAAATGAAAACAATCCCGAGCTTAGTATTTTCTCTTTCTCATGCTCGTAAATACATGAGAATGTAACCGAGTAAAATTTTATCACTTTTTCAGACTCGTAAAGGTTATACGAAAAAGGAACCCACTGGAGTTCCCTTTAAGTTTTTTTTAGACTCTCAAAACGTGAAAATATTGCCGAGCGATCTTGGTCTTGCCACGCTCGTTAAAGTATTTGAAGAAAACATCTGTTCATCGACAATTTGTCTCTTTTTCGGTCTCTTCAGAATAATTTACAAAAAATGACATTTTGGAGTTTTCTTTAAGTTTTTTTCACACTCTCTAAACATGAAAAACCCATGAGTTTTCTTTCTTTGGACTCGCTAAACAAACAATGAAGGACCCACATGGGACTGAATGACTCCTTCCTAGGGTTCGTTAAACATACTCCAAGGGACTCATCCGAAGGATGAGCTTATAGTTCAAGCATATGTTATCCTCCTCAAGCTTGTGTAAAAATAAAGAGGTACTCGCCATAAATGGTGGGGGAAAAAATTGGGAAAGAAATGTATCTAAACCTATATTCTATAGAAAAGTTGCATTTGAACATGACACCCTTTCACTCACTTTGTGTCTAGGTTGGAAAATCCGCTTGTATCTTTATCATACTCCTTTATAAAATTACATTTTGGTTTGTGATCCATGTTCTTGAGTCAATGTTGCCAAGATAATTGTCGTGTCATCAATATGTTCAAAGAGAAGTTCAATCCGGAAAGCCTTCAATTGGGTCAGCCATTTCTGCAGTCCTTAAGCCTTCTATTGCATCGACCATCCCTGAGTTAGTCCTAAATCACTTGTTACTCTGATCTGCCTCAAATAGTTTTATCCGTTTCATGTCATTGATGGGGGATACATTAAGGCCCTCCTATGACGAGTCTTTTCCTGTCAACTTCAACTCATTATCCAGGAATTATAATTAGAAACTAATTGGTACCTTGGAACTTGCATGACTCAATGGCAGGTTTCCTCTCTTTCAACAGTGGGTTTTCATTATTGACCCCTGATCGGGAGATTTCGTCGAGTGTTCGACTTCAGCTCATTGATTCACATTCATTGGATTGTACCAGAGTACCTTGGGAGTCATTGGCATTAATGGTGATTTCCCTCGCACTTGTTAACGGTATTCATTAATGACCAGTAATAAAGTGATTTCTACCATGTTTGACTTTAGCACATGTATTCACATGGTTAGATTCGTACTATAGAGTGGTGGAGATGAAGACCCTGAATCTTTTCTGATAGATTTAGGTTGTGTTGGTGTATATTCATATTGTACTGTTGCATATATGTACATTGTATGTCTCATGGCTATGTTCAAATTTGAGTCTTTAATACATAGATCCACATTGTGTTTTTGGTGGCTATGTTCATATTTGAGTCATAATGGCATGGATCCACAGTGTATGTTTGGTGGCCATGACCCTTATTACTTGACATAGATCTTCGCATATCAACATTCATGTTTTGATTCATCTGTATTCTGAGTATGGGAATGCCTACCTCAGTGATGATATATTATTGTACTTTTTTGTTTATTGGCAGGTTTTCGACCGATTGTTCCTTGGTCCCTACACACACTTAAAAAAAGATTTCAGCTATCACTCTGTTCTAACTTCATGCTTTTGGGGGCTCTCTGTTACACATTATTTTCATCATCCCTATGATCGTTAATAATTTAAACCTATCTTTTGTCTTCAAAGGGATAAGTGGCCCAAATTCCTGAAGAAAGAAGAGAGAAGAACTTTTCCTGAGAGAAGAAGTTGTATTTTCCTTTATAGAAACCCTATTAAGGAAGATCACCGTAGGTTGCACTATACACAGGGTGCGATGATGCCTGATCACCACCCTTTTCCCTGAAACTAGTCTGCGACGTCTCTGTAGGCTGCCCTATGGCTAGGGTGTGACGATTTTCATACGTGGGAAAAACGAGCATCTTCTTGATGCTTCTAGAAGGAGAAGCTTATGTGGTGAGGTGGCCTCTGATCGGTTTGGATGTTACTCGCTTTTCTGATTTAGTGGGATCATCCTAACCTCCTCAGCTTATCCTCTTCAACTTATAAAAGGAGAGGAGCTCTCATGTATAAAGTTAGCTTGGGCTTGGTAGATTGGATTGAGATTGGAAATTTGGCTTGAGATTGTTAGCTTGATTGGGTTTGAGTGGTTTTGTAGCTTGGATTTTTTGGATCTTGTATGTTGGCTTTGAGATTTGCTTTGTCAAGATAGATTGTGAGTAGATGTCGAATCTACAATCACATAATCCATGGATTAGAAGTGTGTGGGAAGCAAAGAACTGTTGGAAGGGATATGACGACATCAAGGCTTTGGTTGTAATCTCTCTTTCTATTATTTAATATAGATGAACTTTTCTTTCCTATATGAATCTTATTTGTCCATATTGTATGATTCCTTGATCACATACTTAGTTTCATATCAAGTAGGCTCTGTTATTCTTGTCTTCGTTGGCTTGTGTTCTTTTGCAGATCTCCCTCCATAAGCCTTGTGATGGAGCTTGGATTCCATTGGCGAAGTCAGATCTTCGATATTTAAAAGGTATGTTCTAGATCCATTTCTCATTTGATAATTGAAATCTAGGGAAAGAGTAATGTACTGTTTTGTTTTGTTCTAGTTTTGTAGTGAAGCTAGGGGGATTGATTTGTGTCCACACTTAACAATTAGCCCGATAAAAAAATTGGCGACCCTAATGGGGAATGAATTCTTTTCCTAGTTTGTCTTGCTTTCTTTCTTTGATTGCGTGGGTTCTAGTTACTGAGTCACTGGGAGATCTAGCTTGACTCTCTGACTGTTAAACTTCATTGGAAAAACCTTCTTACTTTTTTTTTTTTCCATTTTTACTTTGATCACCACACCCTACTTTGAGGGATAGTGCGACGATATAGGATCAACACATCCTGCCTTTTTGATACAGTGTGGCGACGCCGCACTGTATTTTTTCTCTAGACTGTGGCGACCCGAGATCATCGCTCTATGTTGGTCTTATAACCTGCAACGATTTGGGAAATTTTTAGCTTTTTGTGGTTTTTCCTTACCAAGATCTGTGATAAGTGTTTGGGGTGATTTGTTGGATCTATTTACAGTCTGCTTGATAGATTTCATTATGATTTTAGCCATATTTTCTTTGTTTTAGCTTGTTTTCTTTTGAATATTTTATCTCTTGCTTTGAGTGTGTTTCGGTTACAAAGCTTTGTTTTTCTTTAGAATTATTTAGTGAAAATAATACTTCTTTTTTTTGAATAAATCGTGCTAAAAGAGAAATTTTTTTTGGGTTGTGTTTATTTTGAAGTGATTTGCTATTGCTTCGAGTCGATCAAAACATCATTTAGTCCACGCCATTTTCCTCTTGAGTAACAATAACCTTAAAAATAAAGCACTTATAAAAATTGTTTAGACATTTTTATGTTTTTTGGTAGCAAACCTACATTAGATTAATTGTATGGCTTTGGAATAGGTGTGAAAGATAACTTTCCAAAGCTGCAAACAAACACAGTATCTTGTGATAGGGAGAGTTTAAATCCGCTTATTACATTTTGTCCTGGGAATCTCTTCTAACACAAGGGTCAATCACAAGATCGCATTAAGACTGGTAGAGTTACTCACCGTGCTTTGTCGGTCTTAGTGTAGAGATTGCACATATTATTGGGGGTCACTGTAGAGTATACCCACGTTTATGTGTGGGATACTTTCGAGTTGATTTCGGGCTATATACCCTGACTTTGCGCGTGGATCGAATTGTCGACTATTTCCCCAGGCATCATTGGAGTAATTGGTAACCTTAGTGGCCTATCTCTTTAAGTTCTTTACACAAGGTTACTATGGAGGGGAAAGTCTTCACGGTACTTGGAATCAACATTGGCCAATCTCACTCAAGATCCTGGGAGGGTATACCGATGTTTATGTTCGGGAGCTTGCACTAGGGTGTGAGTCTGTTAAGCAGGTCGTCAACATAACTTTTCCACCTGCTCTATCTCAACCCCTTCTTACATTGTTCACGCGATGTTGGATTTCATTACCAACTAGTGTGATCATCATGAGAAGGTTTTGTTTTCTTGCTTGCTTACTAGATTTTTAGCGTGTGTTGTTTGTTTTCCCTTACAAGACTCTAGGTTGGATTTTTATTTAATGGTGTCAGTTTCTGGAATGAAAAATGAAGGAACCCCTTTTCCAGGGGAACCTTTTGTTTTTCCTTCATACGAAAACATTGGTCCTCCTCATATCGCTACTTTTAGCCTTCCATGTCTCACAGTTGGATTACCGGTATGGTTGTTTTCCACACAGGTAATCCCGAATGCAACTAGTGCTTCAGTTGTAAGCACTTCCTCCCAAGAACATCCGACTCATGATGATCCTTTGCCTTCTTCACCAGTAATATATTCTTCTCCTTCTTCACTTGCAAGGTATTCTTCCATTTCATCTTCTTCACCGAGTGAGAGCTTTGAAGCTAGTCACCCGACAGATAAGAAGAAGAAGAAAAGGAAGAACAAGAAGAAGAAAAAAAAGAAAGGGTCCAAACTTCCAACCAATGTCAGACATGTTGGAAAACCACTAGTTACTGATAATCATGTTGGGAGTGTTGATGATGCCAAGATCACCCAAACAACCCGTCAGCCCAAGTACCCTTGTAGGCTCTGCAAGGGTATCCATCGTCTTAAGGATTTACCTGATCTATCCAAGGTTATAGAAGCATGGTCTACACACCCTTGCCATTCCACATCGTCAACCTTTGAACAACATGTTGATGACCTCCCCTCAACTAGTCACGATACAGTTGGAAAAAAGAAAAGTAAAGTCAAGTTCCCATGTATGTTATGAAAAGGGAGTCATCTAACTCACCTTTTCCCTCTTATGAATGAAGCCTCAAAATTATTGGAAGAGATGACTATTTCACAAACTCAACTTCAACTGCTTATCATAAGCTTTCTCTCAACCCTCCTGTAGTTGATGGTATGATCAATCCGTTCCCTTCGTCGGTTAGTCCAGTTGATCATGTAGTCAATCTGGTCACGTACTTAGTTACACCAGTTGAAAAAGTTGTCGATCCAATCCCATCATCGATCGATCCTGCTCTCCTATTAGAGTGTCACCCAAGTGGTTGATCCGTTTCTACCCGTTGACCCCATTCTCCCCTTGGAGAATGAAACGCAAGTGGTCGATCTAATCTCATCATTGATCGATCCTACTCTCCCGCTCGAGAGTAAACTTGATACTGCCCACATTTTTCTTGTTGATACAGACACTTCTGTGCTCGGGGGTATTCCTCCTTCTCCTATGGAACCCCCTCCAAGTATTGATGCCATCCTTTTTGATTGGGGTGCACTAACTGGACCTCATATTCCCTCTCACATTCCTTTCAAGATTACAATACAGGTTTGTGGTCGAGACGTTCCTCAAAGGTTGATAGATGAAGGTTTGCCCGTTAGAATTTTGTCCTTTACTACTTGGAAAGCTTTGGGTTATCCTCAGCTTGTGCCGGTGATCCGTGTTGTTGAGTGAGTGTTGCCAAGACAATTGTTGTGTCGTCAATATGTTCAAAGAGAAGTTCAACTTGGAAATCCTTCAATTGCGACAACCATTTATGTAGTGCTTAATTCTTCTATTGTGTTGGCCATCCCTGAGTCAATCCTAAATCACTTGTTACTCTGATCTACCTCAAATATTTTTACCCATTTCATGTCATTGATGGGGGATACATTAAGGCCCTCTTGTGACATGTATTTTCCTGTCGACTTCAACTCATTATCTAGGAATTAGACTTAGAAACTAACTGGTACCTTGGCACTTGCATGCCTCAATGGTAGGTTTCCTCACTTTCGACAGTGGGTTTTCATTACTGACCCCTAATTGGGAGATTCCGTTGAGTGTTTGACTTCAACTCATTGATTCACATTCGTTGGATTGTACCAGAGTACCTTGGGATTCATTGAAATTAATGGTGATTTCCCTCGCACTTGTTAACGGTATTCATTAATGACCGATAATCAAGTGGTTTCTACCATGTTTGACTTCAACACATGTATTCACATGGTTAGATTCGTACTATAGAGTGGTGGAGATGAAGAACCTGAAATGTTTTTGACAGATTTATGTTGCGTTGGAGTATATTCATATTGTACTGTTGCATAGATCCACATTGTATGTCTCGTGGCTATGTTCAAATTTGAGTCTTTAACACATAGATCCACAGTGTATTTTTGATGGCTATGTTCAGATTTGAGTCATAGTGGCATGGATCTACAATGTATGTTTGGTGGCCATGACCTGTATTACTTGACATGGATATTCGCATGTCAGCATTCATATTTTCAGTCATTTATATTCTGAGTATGAGAATGCCTACCTGTAATATCCCCAAGGACGAGCCCTGTTGTAATCATGTTTATGAATTGTAAATCATGTTTTGTAGGCTGGTGAGCCGAGTATTGATAAGCTGGTAGGCCTATGTGTTTATTAGGCCAGAGAGCCTAAGTGTTAAAGGCCAGGATCCTATTTTTGTATATGTAACATGCATAACATTAATAAATATTAAACATCGTTGTGTGCAGAACGACCACGAAAAAAGAGTGATTGGGGACTAAGCTTCCACAAGGTGGGTAAGGGAAAAAGGGCTAAATGGTTGGAAAGAGGGGATAATCTTAGGGGCTTAAGTCCTTGAGAATAATTTTTTTTATTATTATTCTCAAGTTGTGTGAAAAAACATGTTTTTATCCTAAGTCCTGGGAGAGGCAACACATGCAAATCCAAGTGTGAAAAAGGGAACACATGCAGCTCCAGGAAGACAAGTGTCAACCTGGGCGCATGCAGTTAAAAGATGAAGTGTCAGCTGAGTTTGGGGTTCGTCCTCCATTATGCCATTGACTGACTGAACCGTGGGGAGTCTGTGAATGACCTCTGCTTAATTTTCCTATCACACAATCCTGAAAACTAGAACCGAAAGTTGACTGGTGTGTTCCTGTGAATTCTCTGGCATTTGTATTCATCCTTTGCAATGTTGACGCATGCACATGAGACCTGAAATCCATTACCTGATTCGTTCTATGAACCTTCCATACTCTACCTGAGTTCACTGGAATCATTCCTGAGAACTGTTTTGTCTCTACGTTGGACCTCTGCATAGCCACGCACCTCTGAAGTCGACCCGTGTCTTCTATGAAACCTGAGCAATTGTCTATGCCTTGTGTGTTATAACTGTGGGATGTTTTGGCCATGCAGTCCCTTTTCTGAGTGTGATTGGCTACCATCATCCATTCCTTGCTGAGCCTTGTTTCCCTCCTTGTGTTGGAACAAAGCCGAAGAAGCAGGCTGTCACGCCTGTGTGCAACACTCTCTCCAGGTGAGAGAGGTGGTTGTGATTGAAGAAGCAGGGTGTTAGGCTTGTGAGTGACTCTCTCCAGGTGAGAGAGTGAGTGAAGGAAGTGAGAACTCTTGGAAGGAGTCTTGTAGCTGCCACATAGCTCAGAGAATTCTGGTCCAGTCTGTTTCTGAATCCTAAGGCGAGGTAGGTTTAGCAACCAAAGGAATGTCATGGTGATAGTGAAGGTGTATACTCCTGGGGTGGGATAGGCATGTGGGTAATGAGAGTCTATGAGAAGTGGGAATAAGTGGCTCCTAGGAAAGAATCCTTCCTCATAAACTATGTGTCTTCCGTTGACCTTGCCTAGCCTAGAATTCCCTTGCCCGGTGGAGCTTAGTCCCAGCTCGGGGGTGACCTACTGCTGAGAGTGATGAGAAATGTAGTCTAAGTCTGGGAGGTTCATAGAAGGTCTACACGCAGTT
>JASDQU010305617.1:22040-33615 GCA_032191745.1 Picea mariana | reverse complement strand
GAAACCTCCCTTGGACAACAACATGACAAATGATGAGACTCATGCAACATGGCATTAATCATAAGTTTACGAAGCAGGAGGCAACATAAACTCTCCATATGTTTGGAAGAATAACCAAACGGAGGAGGACACAACTCTATGTAGTGAGAACAACTTCCTAAGGTCGTATTACATCCCATAGTTTGACGAACAAACGGATATATGTGCTTTATCCAAGGGCGACTTATTGTGCTGCCAATAAAGAAAATACTTTTCCCTTCCTCTTTTTGGGGTATATTTGATTTTTTTGTTGTTTTCAATGATTTTAGAAAAAAAGAATAAAGGAATGTTACGTTACAATGGAGGAACGAGTGTTACAAACATACAAGTTCAAGGCGCAAGGACAAGACTGATGTTTAGAATAATGATACTCTAGAAAAATTCTTTGGGGGCCAAGGGTGTTAAGACGCAGAAGCAAAGTGCTACAAGGCTGGCATATAAGGTATGCAAACGCGGTTAACAAAACACACAATGGTAACGTCCTTCGATGTAAGTTTAACGAGCCCAGAGAAGGTAAGCTCAGTGGTTTTTTATATTTAGAGAGTCTAAAAACACATAAAAGGAAACTCCATTGGGGTACCTTTTTCGAAGATAGTCTAGTTGGTTCGAAAAAGGGGTAAACTAGCACCGATAAGACGTCTATTCAAAACCATTTTAACGAGTGTGAGAAAGACAAGATCACTTGGCCATTTTTTCATTTTTAAGGATTCTGAAAAAAGCTTAACTATGGACTCCGTCAGGAATGTTCTTCTGGACCAATTTAACGAGTGTGAAAGAATAAGGTCACTCGACGATCTTTTCAATTTTAGGGAGTCTGAAAAGAGCTTAACTATGGACTCCGTGGGAGTTCCTTTTTCATAAATTTAGTCCCTTAGGCCCGAAAAAGGGGTAAAATGATACCTAAGAGTACTCTTCTAGAGAACTGAAGTTCCATAGAGTATACCTTTGTTCGTACAGTTGACCGTTTAGACCGGAAAAGGGGTAAACTACCGTCAGATAGTTGTGACTTCAAATTTCAGTTTAACGAGCATGAAAGGCCACACGATCGCTCAACAATCTTTTAATGTTTAGAGGGTACGAAAAAGGGCTTAAAAGAAGACATGTAGAGGTTACTTTTCTCAGTTAATCCGGACGAGATCGAAAAGCATAAATGTAGTCTTGCCGGATGTTTCTTTCGGATCTCAAAGAGAGCTTGAAAAACAACAAAGTTAGCTCATGATCGACACTTTGTGGGTTGATGCTTGGTATCTCCTCGGGGGAGTAGTATGCTCTGATGAAAACATTGTCTATGACGCCAGGGGTTCTGGAGATATTTATCAGTATGGTTTCAGCGATAGTTTCCATATTACCCTTAGCATAAACCTCATGTGTAGCTAAGGGATTAATAGGACAAGACCTATCTCCCGTCATAGTCAAGGTGAATTCTCCAGCCTCAATTCTGCTTAACTCTGGGAGGAAGTATGATCTATGATGAAGATCATCCCATGGTTTTTTCAGACTAGTCATTGCTTCAATTACAACTTCATCAGAGGGCAAGACTAAGTCTAATGAATCGGTGTCAGCGAGAGAACCCTGAGCCCAAATAGGCTCTAGAGTTGGATCGAACTCTTGTGCAGAAGTTGGATCTGTGTTAGCTAAAGCTTGTTGGACTAAAGAGTACGCTACTTCAGCTATGGACAAGGGAATGGAAAATCCCGGGTGCCCTGTCCCATCCATCATGAGTGCTGGGGAAGGAAGTATCCACATATCATTGAAGTAAGTCATGCGAAACGATGAAACTTGAAAAATCTCAACCTTATGGTGATTGGATATAAACTTCATACCGCCTTGAGGGGGCGAGTAATCAAAGGTACCCATCAAAGATGGGCACAAAACAACCCCTACATTGACTACACCTGGTTGAGGATTATCAATCATCGGGACCGTGGATGCCCCCAATGAAGGGTCAAGTTTGGAGAAGGACAATTGATCGATGGTCACTATTTGGCCCTTGTGTGGGAACAACAAGACCTAGAAAACTGTAGCAACCACAGCTTGCATGGCATAAGTCCAACTCCTTCCTAAAAATAGGTTATAGTCGAGGGGCACATCGACTACATCTACCTTGATACACACGGTCTTCCCTCCTAACTACACGAGGAAAGAGGGAATGATGCCATGTGGTTGGAACGAACGATCGTCGAAAGTAGTGAGGAGAGTAGGTGACAGAGACAAAATGGGTTGGCCAACGACCTTCCAACATGCTAGCGACATAACACATGTCGAGGCTCCCTCATCAACCATCGTGCGAAAGATATTCTGAGTAAAAGTTTTTGTGGGGTAAGCCACTATTATTTGAAACGCTACGTGGTAAGGCAGATGAAGTTTTAGGTCGGTTGTATCCAGCATGATTGTACCCGGATTACAAGTCTTGGTAGATCCTAAAGTGGTTAACAAGGCTTTCCTCTGGGAAGGGCAGCTTTGGAGGACCTCCAAAGCAGACATCACACAAGGGGTTTGCGATAAACCTTCCACCACATAATATTTTTGGGCGGCCCTTGCATTTGGGTTGTGAGAATCTTTTTTGAACACACCTTTGGGGATGCATGTCATTGTTTCACCCAACGTCTTCTCAATCTGTAGAGGAAGAGATGGGAGTTCGACTTCTTTTCCCTTCTCAGAAGTGCTTGGTTTACTATAGTCATGCGCTCTAGTAGATATAAAAACATCACCCTTCACCATATATATGTTTGCAGATGCGGGGTTGTTCGAAGATGGAGAGGGTCCTTGGCTACCCCCTTCCGTGCTTGCAGAGGCTTGGGTTAGATTTTTTCCATGTTGAAATGGATTGGTTAACATAGCAGGATGTTGCTGCGTCACAAACTTTTGGGCTTTTGCAAGCCGAGGACGAAGATGGGTCAGGTGGTCTTCCATGCATAAGTTGCATGGATACCTCACCTTTCGTTTCTCAGTGTTGTCCCTGCTAGCATTATCGGTAGGTTTTTTATCCCCCTTACCCTTCTTTCGTTGTTTTTTCTTTCCTTCAGGCTACTGGGTGGCCTTTGGATTAGTCGATTGCACTGTGTGTACATCCGATGCTTTGGTAGGGGGAACAACCAAAGCAGAAGTTTGGCTAGCCGCTGTGTGTTGTATAGACAACTATTGCAACTGCTTTGTCAATAACTCATCAGTATTTGTTTGTGTTGAACCAACAATACCATTGGCATGTGGTCCAGCTCTCTGTCTGGTGCTATCAATTATTGAGCGTGGCGCATCTGGCAAGATATCGTATAATAAACTAGACTGAGAATAGATTAGCTCAATTTGTTGAGCTCTCATGATGGCGTCTTCTTCGGAAAATACTCCCAACGTCGTGACGTCTTTGGACAACTGTGGGACCAAAGACTTAAGGAACCACTCGATTAGGAATGCTGGTGGGACTGGTACCTTAATTAAACTCTTTCAGCGTCTCCATTCTCGGATGTGATCAGAGAAATGGTCTGCTTTTGTTTGTGAGAAATTGGCCATCAATTTGGTGCCAGCATCTTATCTAACAGGTAACTGGAAATGGTTTAGGAAAGCCATCACCAGTTCACAGAAGGAAGAGTATCTTGAGTGATTGAGCTCAATGTACCATTTCGCAGCACTCCCAATGAGAGTACATTGAAACAATCGCAACTGTACGGAGTCGTCTTTCAATGAGTTAGATGAGCACTAAAGATGGAAGGTAGTCACATGATCTCCTGGATCTTCGTTAGGCTTGGCTTCGAACTTTGGGATGTCCGAAGGCAACATCGTTGGCATAGAAGGACAATGTGGATTATGATAGATAGGGTCATTCAACAACCTTGTCAAGTCTGGCAAATCTAAGGTTTCCAGGAAGGGTAGTTTGGGTTGTTGGTGATAACCTAGGAAAAAGGGGCCTGGAGTTTGACTGGTGCCAGGTTGCCAGGAAAAGTTCGGTTGCTGGCCTGGGTTCTAGTAAAAACCATGGCCATGGCCAGCGTATGGATTTTGTGTGTGAGGAGACATCATCGGTTGATTTCCAAAATAGGACATAGATGGTTGGGCATGAATTACATTCGAAGGACTTTGAGAAGGATTGCCCCATGTCGGTCCCGTGGGGATAGGCATAGTGCTTTGTCCGGGGTTCCATTGATTGTGAAAAGAATTACCCCAGATCGCCATTCTTGATGACGGAACTGATCCCTGCCAAGAATTCCAAGGCCCTGCTGTAGAAGAAGTTCCTGGGTGTGCCCCCTGTGTAGGAATAGTACCCTGCATAGGAATAGGTTGTCCAGAACCAGGGTTGCCCCCAGTTGGGAAAGTAGCTGACAAGAAGGCGTTGTTACCAAACACATCAAACAAAGAAAATGGTTTTGAACCTACCGACATATTATGCGAAGGTGGTCCTTGACTCCCCGCTCCAAATAAACTATGGTGTGCAGGTGCCCCGATGGATTGTTGATGTGTGCCACCGAGTGAAGGGGACGAAGGAGGTATATGACCTCCCTTGTAAGGGAAAGCGTTAAAAGGAGCAGGAGTGCCCCCCATGTGTCCTTGTAGAGGAGAATTAGAGCTCCTTGCCCCCAGACCTAAAGTTTGTGAAGTGGAGTAGGAAAGTACAAGACTTGTACCTGAACTAGGCATTCTGTATGAAAATGAAGGGCCTATCGCACTTGGTGTGAAAGGGGTTGTGGCCGCCGCTAGAGATGGGATCAGACCACTGTGCGATGTAGAAGCAGTTGATACCATGGTGACTCGGACTGGTGATAGTGGGTTAGAAGGTGGAAACTCTCTTGTGGTGACAACCGTAGTGGGAATTGAAGAATTCCCAGAAGGAGTAACAACATTTGTTTCCATTGTTGCATGCGACACTGTCTAGCACTCATAAGGATGAATCAGTACGATGGTGGGTGCTGAAAGATCAGTGGTTGGGGTTTCAACTAGACCAAGAGTTTTCACTCCATGGTCTAAGATGGTTGATTGCTCTGGATGTTGGTCGGGCACAATTTCTTTTGACCCAGTCGCTTCAAAAGACCCTTGTTGGTCTAGCTTTTGCCTTAGTGGTGGCGTGGGTGGCTCCAGTGTAACCGATGACAAGCCAAGAAGCCTTCATGACTGGCGAAGCTCATGATCCTCCACTGTGTGAGAAGATCAAAGACACTTTAGGGCGTTCTAGTCGTTCAAAAACAACACACACTAAAAAGTCCCTATAAGATAAGACAGACAAACACTAAATTAATTGGAAGAACAATTACAACAACCAACACTAGAGAAACTTACCGGTGCAAGTGAAACTCCAACACTGAAGCACTCTTCAGGTATACTCTGTAAAGCATGGCTCGATGTATGTCCTAGGTACCATGGTATACCCTTGCAGTCACCTGTGTATGTCCCTAAAAAAGATAGGCAACTAGGTTGCCAGCGCACAAACAATCACCAAGTGGGTACAATCGAAAGTCGGGTAGACCACAATGAGCAGGGTATCGAGCCTGAAACTTGTCAAGGGTATCAAGAGAAAGTGGCCCAGAAGACAACTGAGGACCTTGAACGGATTTGAGACCCACAAAGCTCCATGGAAAATGCAATTGACAAAATCCCAAGACAAGCCCTCTATATGTGTTCTCCACTACGATTGGTCCAGCTTTGGAGGGGTTATCTCCACTACCTTCCGCATGCGACCTCGTGTTTATCCCCTGTGTTAGAGGGGGGTCCCGGATAAATTTCATGATATTGGACTTGGACACTCCCTAACTCAGACTCTAATGTTTGATTTTAATGGCCTTGAAGAGTTTCCTCTCCAACCTAATCCAAGGCCCTAATCCTGAACTAGTTGGTTAACCCTACAAACATAAAAGTCTAATGAGTTTTAGATTTAGCGTTAATTTTATGGCTTGTCTTACGTCAAAGGGTGTGAAAGTGAAACTAGTGATGTTTGAAAGACGAAAGTAAAAATGAACAGAAAGCTGGAAACAAAAATATTCACTTAACGCAAATTTTCAACAACTTTTCATTTTTTTTTTTTTTAAAGAATTTTCTAAGATATTTTGAACATAAAACTTAAAGCAAGATTTCACTTGACTACGAGCTACTTACGATCTAAGTAAACTATCAGGAAATTAAGAAAGAAAAGACTTTTCCCTGGTTACTAATGCAAAACAACACTTTTCAACCAAACAAAGAAATGAAAGTTTTTTTTTTGATTTGAATGCTCACAAAGCAAAAAGGAAAAATGTTAACAAGTCAAAAACCAAGAAAAAATTCTGGCCTAATTCTGGAAATGTGCAATTGGGTAGAGTTTTTTTACTCTTATTCTCCTCTCCCAAATAGGACCCTTAACCCTTATTTTATAGGCTAGAAGAAGCTAGGTATTTGGATGAACCCTTGGCCATGCATGGCCGGAAGATTCAATTAACTCACCCAAAGATGTGTGTTTCGTCGACAACTTTCCTTTTTGGGTGCTTTTGTAGGTACACGTGGGCTGTTTTAGGTCAGATAGCATGTACACACATGCAATAATGGAGTAGGGCGTGTGGGCCCTTATAAAAGAGGTTTTTTAAAGAGTTGTTCAGCAGTGCTTTGGCAAAGAAGGGATCTAAGNATGTATGGTGCAAATTAGGGTTATAACAACAGGGCGTCACCTAGGGTGACATGGAACTTCTTAAGAGCAATACATGTCACCACCCTTGTTGGTGACAACTGTGCTGTGGGATCGATGGCTAGAAAAGTTGGAAGTTCGGAAGTTGGGAGTTGGAGAGGGAGGTGAGTGTGAGAGCCTCCAGAACCGAAATCCTGAAACCTTGAAAACCGAAGCCCAAAAGTTTCGATTAGAGGACCTTGAGATCTAGTGCTTGGTCACAAACCATGGTCTAGTGGGTTTGGAAACTGAGAGAAAAGGACTAAGGCCTGAGTGCACTACAAAGCCGAGCAGATATAAGAAAAATTCATGGAAACTGAATGTTTTCTTGAATCAAGTTGTTGATGAATGCTGTGGGATTTGTTAAGGAATAATAACCTGACAATTCCAGTTGTCTACATGTTGTGTTTGCAGTAGTTTAATGAGCACCAGAACCGAATAGAATTTCCAATGAGTGCAAAAGAAATGGAAAGGGCATGAACTACTTCCAGTTCTGAGGACAAAGCAAAGGGAATGGATGTTCATTTGGGAGTTGAAGGATCGAACTCCAATGGCCATGGAGAAGAGATAGATAAGGAAGTAAACATAAGGAAGATCATTGAAGGATTGCAAAAAGATGCCCAAACTCACCGAGAAGATAGAAGAAAGCTCAGAAAAGCTCAGGAAAAACAAGGAGAATTCAACATAAAGTTGTTAAAGAGTCTAGAGAGAATAGAAAAGAAGTTGGATAAGGAGAGTGACTCGAGAAAAACAGGGAGTCACCGGACTCGTGAGGGAAGAAGGTCAAGGAGTGTGGGTAGACACCATCATCACTCCCAAGGTCGCTCCAAGAGAAGGACACACAACAGTTCAAGACCATCTCCTACCAGAAAGCACAAGAGATTTGGATTGGATGAATTGAAGGGAGAGATGAACAAGATTAAGCCTCCTACATTTGATGGAGAACATAATAAGGAGGAATACGCCAAAACATGGTTTCTTGGTATGAGGAAATACTTCCAACTACAGAATTATTCCTCACATGTGGAAGTAAGAATTGCAATGTATCAACTAAAAGGGAAAGCATCCATGTGGTGGGATCAACTTGTGCAGGTGCAACACATTAGAGAGAAAGATATCACTTGGAAAGAATTCAAGAGATATTTCGAGAATAAATACTTGACTAAAAGATACTATGACAGAAAGATGAAAGTGTTCTTTGAACTCAAGCTCGACAACATGACCATTGATGAATACGAACAAAGGTTTTTGGAATTACTGAAGTATGTTCCATTCATCAAGGATGATACTGTCAAGATTCAAAGGTTTTTGAGTGGACTACCACCTTCCATTGGGGACAAGATCCAGTATGATGACCCAAAAACCATGGAAGAAATGATAAGAAGAGAAAAATGCTTATATGAGAAGCAAAGAGAGAAGCCTAGTTTCTGGAAGGCCTAGGAAGACAAGAAGAAATTCAAGATGGATAAGAGGAAGAAGGGAACTAAGCCACCCTTTTTCAGAAACAGTCCTTAAGGACAACCATCTTTTAGAGAGCCCAGGGAGGTTGAAGTAGGTGGACAAATTCCAAGACTGCCACCTATGGAATGTTGGGGTTGTAAAGAAAACCATAGGTACAAAGAATTCCCCCACATAAATGATAAAGTGAGAGCTGTCCACAATGTACAATAGGCTAAAATAGTGGAGGACATGGGCAGTAGAATGCCAAGGATCTACGCAGCCCTGGATGAAAAGAAAGCTGAATATCAATCACACATGATTGAAGTGGAAGGTATGATTAACAACCAACCATTTACTATTTTAATTGATTTAGGGGATAGCCATAGTTATATAGATCCTAGAGTGGTGGAAAGTTTGCAATTGTCAAGAAGCAAACATGGAAAATATTGGTTAGTGGAGCTGGCTACAGGAAACAAGAGAAGAGTTACATAATTGGTTAAGTCTTGTCCGGTGGACATGAATGGACTGAGAACAAAGGATGAATTGAGCATCCTACCTTTAGGCTCTTATGACTGCCTAATTGGGATGGACTGGTTGGACCAACACCATGCCATCTTGGACTACGTTAATAAGGCAGTCACTTTCTTGGATGAGGAAGGAGATCTGAAAATAGTCTAAGGAATTCCTAGGGTTGTTGCTATCAGAGAAATCTTAGCAATGCAACTAAAGAAGTGCTTCAGGGAAGGCTGCCAATTATTTGTAGCCCACTTGGAGGAAACACCTAAGGATAAGGTGTAAAGCATTGGAGATCATGCGATACTAAAGGAGTTTGAAGATGTGTTTCAAGAGGTGCCCGAACTACCTCCGAAAAGACATATTGAATTCTCTGTAAACTTGATGCCTGGAGCAGCTCCAGTTTCAAAATCTCCTTATAGAATGAGTACACCAGAGCTGAAAGAACTACAATTGCATCCTGAAGAGATTCTGAAGAAGGGGTATATACACCCAAGTGTGTCACCTTGGGGTGCCCTGGTCCTGTTCGTGAAGAAGAAGGATGGGACGTTGAGATTGTGTATCGATTTCAGACAATTGAACAAAGTAACTGTAAAGAACAAATATCCTTTGCCGAGGATTGATGACCTCTTCGATCAGTTGAAGGATGCAAAGATATTTTCAAAGATAGACCTCAAGTATGGATATCACCAGGTAAGGATAAAGGATGAAGACATCATAAAGACCACCTTTAGAACAAGGTATGGTCATTACGAGTTCATAGTGGTGTTGTTTGGGCTATCAAATGCACCTGTTATTTTTATTTGTTTAATGAATGGTGTATTCAGGGACTATCTAGACAAGTTTGTCATAATATTCCTGGATGACATCCTGGTGTATTCCAAGTTAGAGGAAGATCATGAACAACATATGAGGATGGTATTGCAGGTGCTAAGAGAGCACCAATTGTATGCCAAGCTAAGAAAGTGATCGTTTTATAAAAATAGATCCATTACTCAGAGCATATTATTTCGAAGGATGGGATAGCTATATATCCTAAGAAGATTGAGGCCATTAGAGGATGGTCAACACCAAAGAACGCGACAAAATTTAGATCCTCATGGGTTTAGCTGGTTATTATAGAAGGTTTATCATAAGGTTCTCAAGGATAGCTCACCCTATCACTTCCTTGCAAAGGAAGGAGAAGAAGCTTCAGTGGACAGAGGATTATGAGAAAATATTTCAGCAATTGAAGCAACTGTTAACTAGTGCTCCAATCTTGAGGATTGCAGATCCAAACAAAGATTTCATGGTATGCACTGATGCGTGCAAAGAAGGACTGGGAGGAGTCCTCAGTTAGAATGGGTTCATAATTTGTTATGAATCCAGAAAGTTGAAAGAGAATGAAATGAGCTATGCCACTCATGATTTGGATTTGGCAGCCATAGTACACGCTCTAAAGAAGTGGAGGCATTACCTCATGGGAATAAGGTTCGAACTGCGAACAGACCATAATGGTCTAAAGTACTTGTTTGATCAACCAACCTTGAATGATAGACAGAGTAGGTGGTTGGAGTTTCTCTGTGAGTACAATTTTTATATCAAGCATATCAAGGGGAAGGAGAATAAAGTGTCTAATGCACTCAATAGGAGAGTACACAAATTACATGCTACAACCATTAGCATGTACCAAACTGATATAAAAGGAAGAATTTTGGAAGCTGCAAATGCAGACTTCTAGTATATGGAGCTGGTAGAAAAGATACAAAAAGGTGAGATGCCACAGAAAGTGGAAAATTATAAATTGGAAACCGATGGAATGCTTCTATACAAGAACATAATTTATGTACCTAATGTCCAGGACATGAAACTTATGATTTTGCATGAAATGCATAATGTGCCTTATGCAGGGCACCCTAGATATCAGAAAACTGTGGCAGCAGTTAAGAGCCATTACTTTTGGCCAGTTATGAAGAAAGAGATTTCTGAATACATCTCCAAATGTATGGAGTGCCAGAAGGTTAAAGCTCAGCACAAACACCCAATAGGGTTGCTGCAACCCTTACCCATTCCTGAGTGGAAGTGGGAGGTAGTGACAATGGATTTCATCACTATATTGCCTAGAACCGGCAAGAAACATGATTCAATCATGGTGGTAGTGGATAAGATTACGAAAGCTGCCCATTTCATTCCTTTAAAGATTACTCACAAGGCAGTGGATGTTGCCGATGTATTTATGAAGTAGGTGGCACGATTGCATGGAATTCCTAAGACAATTGTGTTTGACAGAGACCCGAAATTTACCTCAAAATTCTAGAAGGGGTTATTCAAGGGGTTCATAAAGAATCCAAACTTTAGTACATCTTATCATCGTGAGTATGATGGAAAGACAGAGAGGGTGAATCGAGTAATATAAGACATACTAAGGATGTATGTGATGGACAAACCATTGAAAGGGGAATACTACCTGCACTTGGTAGAATTCGCCTACAACAATGGGTATCAAACATCATTTAATATGAGCCCATTTGAAGCACTTTATGGTAGAAAGTGCAATACTCCAGTAAGCTGGGATAATCCACCTGATAGGGCAGTAGTTGGGCCATAGTTGCTCAACGAAATGGAAGATCAAATGCTAAAAATTAAGTAGAATTTGAAAGCTACCCAAGACAGGCAGATGAGTTATGATGATAAGAACATAACCCACAGAGAATTTAAAGTGGGCGATCATGTTTTCCTGAAAGTAAAATCCAATAGAAGTTCCTTGAAGCTGGGAAACTGCGCCAAGTTGGTAGCCAGATTTTGTGGGCCATTTGAATTCCTAGAAAGGATTGGGCCAGTTGCATATATGATTGCATTACCTGCATCTATGACTGTACATAATATGTTTCATGTTTCATTACTTAAGAAATATATACCTAATGCTAATCATGTAATCGATTGGAATGTGATTCAGGTGGAGCAAGAAGGTGTCTTGCAAGTGCA
>JASDQU010305616.1:48265-63557 GCA_032191745.1 Picea mariana | reverse complement strand
GTTGGGATTCTCCCATATTGCATGGGCCCATAGCCAAATAAACAGGGGTGGTGGTAAGGCGAAATTTGTGTGGGGCCAGTCCCAACAACAAGCGTTCGATGATTTGAAGCAGCGCTTGTGCTCAGCCCCTGTAATTTCACTACTAGACCTGCAACAACCCTTTGAGATTGAGATAGATGCTTCAAACTATGTTGTGGGCGTCGTTCTCACTCAGCACAACCACCCGATGGCCTATCATAGTGAGACACAATAAGATTTTGTCAGTAAGTACCCTACTTATGACAAAGAAATGTACTCCATTATGCAAGCCTACCTCCAGTGGAGACATTACATTCTTGGGAAGGAGACAGTCATCCACACTGAGCATAAGCCACTGCAGTTCATGCAGACTCAAGGCAAATTGCAGAATGACCGCAATCAAAAGTGGTCCACATAATTGCAGCAATTCCACCTCAACATCAAGTATAAAATAGGAAGCACCAACCGCGTCGTTGATTGCCTCAACAGACCGCCACTCGTGGCACTCACCACGATGCTAGACTCTTGCGGACATGAGACCTCTAGATTTCCCCAACTCTATGAGATAGACCTGAACTTAACCACCACCTACCAAATGTTGGGTGCAAACGTAGTTGTCGATAATTTCCATCTTCAGGATGGGTTGTTGTGTCATCTGGGCCATATCTGTGTTCCATCAAGCAAGCGAGCGAAGATGATCTAGGAAGCCCACTACAATCGGGTGGCAGGACACTTCGACATCGAAAAGATAGTGGCGATGCTACAGAAACATTTCTACTGTCCGAAACTTCGACAGGAGGTCAACAAGTATATCGGGTCTTGCACTGCCCGCGTTATTACCAAACTGACCACTAAGAAACAGGGCCTGTACACCCCTCTTCCTACTCCTGAGAGGCCATGGCAATCCATCTCAATGGACTACATGTCGTTCCTCTCATCCACCAAGCGGGGAAATGACTTTGTTTTTGTGGTTGTTGATCGCTTTTCTAAGATGGCGATTATGGTTGCCTGCAAGAAGAGCATCACAACAGAGGTCACTGCCAACCTCTTCTTTGAACGAGTCTGGGTAAATTTTGGAATCCCACAAACCATTGTCTCAGATCGAGACAATCGATTTCTCAGCAAATTCTGGTTGAGCCTCTGGTCACTGTTGGACACCAAGCTCACCAAATCCATGGCCTTCCACCCCTAGACAGATGGCCAAACTGAGGTCGTAAATCAAATGATTGTGCATATCCTACGCATGTATAATTCCAATCACCCTCGCACATGGGATGAGAGCCTTCCCTATGCCCAGAATAGCTACAACCGAGCCCTGCATAACTCAACCGATCACAACCCCTTTTAGGTGGGGTTGGGATTCCAACCATTGGGTCCCATAGATGTTGCACTTCCCCTTGCGATCACCTCAACCGACTCATCTCCTACTCCAATTGAAGCTGACAAAGCCACTCGGTTCATTGAGAGGATCCAACACATCCACCAATAGGTTCAGGATATCTTACAGAAGTCCAATGACAAGTACAAGCAACGCCATGATCAACATCAGATGCCACATAAATTTCAGGTGGGCGACAAAGTTTGGGTGCACTTGCAGAAAGAACACCTTACAGGACCCCATCGGAAGCTTTGCCCACTCCGTTATGGGTCATACACCATCACCAAGGCTGTGGGGATAATGCCTTTGAGCTCAACATTCCTCCTTTCCTTGGCGTGCGCCTAGTGTTCAACGTGGATCTCCTTCGGCCTTATTTCCCACCATTATTGGACACCTCAAAAGTAGCAGAACAACTGACACCAACAGAGCTCAACCCCGACTGCAAAAAACATGCATTGAGGGATCAGATTGTGGACACACATATCAAGGGCACTCGACAAAAAAGGATCCAGCTTTATCGAGTCGTCAAAGTAGGGCAACTTCTGCACTAAGGCAAGTGGCTCACCCAGGGCCAAATTTAGCAGAAATTTCCTCATTTGATGGGGGAACTCAATGTAATAGAGACCATTGCTTCCTAAGGAGGGAGGATTGATCTAGGTGGATATTGATGGCCACCCAGTTTTTCCAACTGGCTCAAAACAGTTTTCTGGCAATTTTGGTAATTTACTATTTTTAGCATTTTTTCGGGTCCTGAACTTCCGTAGCCATTTTGAGGCCCTAAATGACGCTTTTTGGGAAAACGGGGAGCAACATCGAATTACCTTAGATGTTGCTCACATCAAAGTTGTATTCCTCGGATGGATATTTTTAACGAGGTATTGAGTGTGTCAAATGGAGATCATATGCAAAAGTTACGACCCCGAGAAGTTGATGTATTGACTTACCCAAACGGGGCCCACATGACTTTTGGCGCTTCATCTCCTAGGGTTAGGTTTTTGGATGTGTAGTGTTTTTGACATTCCTGTTTACTGTAAAAAGGCCTTCAGAGCCTCATTGTAACCATCTTCTTGCGAATGAGCGCAGTCGTCACATCTATTCTCAGAGATAAGCCGCCACCATTCTAGCAAGCTTGTTTTCCGCTGCATTTTACAGTTTCAGCTTATTTCCTTATTGAATAGAAAACCAATTTTATTGTATCTCTGTTATTATGTGTTAAGCATCTGTTAATAATATGTAGTCATTTCATTATGCTCATAAAATTCGGATCGTAATGTAAGGCCCATAGCGAAGTGGACAGATCTTCCGATGGGGCCCTGTAAGGCGCTCTTTCTGCAAATGTAACTAGGCCTTGTCTCCCACCTAAAACTTGTGTGATACATGTTATTGATCATGGAGTTGCTTGTACTTAGCATTGAATTTCTGTAAAATCTCATGGACCTGCTGGCAGAGGTGCTGAATCCGCTCAATGAGTCTGGTGGCTTTGTTGACCTCAAACTGAACATGGGAAGATTATGTTTGTGTGGTTGCAAGAGGTACTGCAACATCAATGGGACCCAAGGGTTGGAATCCCAACCCCACCTGAAATGGGTTATGATCAGTGGAGCCATAGAGAGCCTTGTTGTAGTTTTGTTGAACATAGGGAAGACTCTCATCCCATGCATGCAGATTCTTAGAGTTATACATTGACATGATGTGCACAGTCATTCGATTGGTGACCTCTGTTTGGCCATTGGTTTGAGGGTGGAAGGCAGTGGATTTAATGAGCTTGGTGTCCAACAGTGACTAGAGACTTGACCAAAATGTGTTGAGGAACCTGTTGTCCTAATTGGAGATGATGGTCTATGGTATCCCAAAATGGACCCTCACTCGTTCGAAGAAGAGCTTGGCAGTATCTTCCACTGTGATGCTCTTCTTGTAGCCTGTGAGAATGGCCATCTTTGAAAACTGATCAACCACCAAAAATACGCAATCATTGCCTTGCTTGGTGGACAGAAGGCCAGACATGTAATCCATCGAGATGGATTCCCAAGGCCTCTTGGGAGTAGGAAGAGGGGTGTATAAGCTTTGCTTCTTGATGGTTGGCTTGACAATGGCACATGGAGTGCAAGATCTGATATAATTGATGACGTCCTATCGAAGCTTTGGCCAATAAAAATGTTTTTGTAGAACGACCATAGTTTTCTCCACACCAAAATGTCTTGCCATTCGACAGTAGTGAGCCTCCCAAATCAACTTTGCACACTCTCTTGTGGGAACACAGAGGTGGCCCAAATGGCATAATAGTGCATCCTGAATGTGAAAAAGTGACATTCTCGCCTGTACCTAAGAGCTGATAGGTGGTGGCAAAGTCAGGATTTCACTGATAAAGTTGGGGCCACTCAGATGCCTCATTCCCACAGGAATGGAGCACAGTGGTGAGTGCAACAACGGGAGGTCGATTGAGGCAATCAACGACATGATTTGTGGTCCATGTCTTATACTTTATGTTGAGATGGAATTGTTGCAGGTATGTGGACCACTTTTGATGGCGATCGTTCTGGAACTTCCCCTCTATATGTATGAACTACAGAGGCTTGTGATCAGTGTGGATGATTGTCTCCTTTCCCATAATGTAATGTTTCCATTGACGACATGCTTAGACAATGGAACACATTTCCTTGTCATAGGTGTGGTATTTCTGGACAGTTTTTGTGAGTGTCTCACTATGGTATGCTACTAGATGGTCATGTTGAGTGAGAACTGCGACTACAACATAGTCGGATGCATTAGTCTCAATCTTGAACAGTTGTTGCAGATCGAGTAAGAAGTGTACTGGAGCTAAGCACAAGCGATGTTTAGATCATCAAATCCTCATTGTTGTGCCTTACCCCATGAAAAATTTACCTTGCCACTGCCCTTGGTCACTTGGTTGAGGGCCCTTGTAATATGGGAGAATCCCAACACGAACCGTCGGTAGAAGTTGTCAAGTCCCAAGAAGCTCTGAAGATCGATTACTGTGGTTGGGGTTGGACAGTCATGAATGACTTGGATCTTAGCTGGATCCACATGTACCCCATCCTCATCAACAATGTAGCCCAAGTATTGGACCTTGTTCATGCCAAAGGAACATTTTTCCAAGTTGGCATATAGCTTGTGTTATTATAGAGTGCTCAAAACCTGTTGAATATGTTGCATGTGTTTCTCCCAAGTTCTGTTAAAGATGAGGATTTCATCTAGATACACCACCACAAAAGGGTTGGTGAAGGTTCTCAATACATCATCCATAAACCTCAAGAAAGTTGTTGGTGCATTTGTTTGTTAAGCCAAAGGGCATGACCAACCACTCGAAGAGACCTTCTTTAGATTTGAAAGTTGTCTTCCATACATCAGTGGGTTCTATGGGAACCTGGTGGTAGCCAGACTTTAGGTCAATCTTGTTGAAGAACTTTCCCCCCTTGAGTTGGTCAAGAAAGTCATCGATTCGGGGAATTGGGTACCATTTGTTGATTGTGTTTTTTTTTAATTCTATGTAGTCAATGCAGAGCCGCTAGGTCTCGTCTTTCTTCTGCACCAGTATAATCAAGCTTCCATAAGGGGAGGAGTTGGGTCTGATGTGCCCCTTTTGAAGCAAATCTTGAATCTGATGCTTGATTTCATCATTTTCCATCAGCAAGTGATGATATATTGGTCTGTTAAGCAAAGGTGCATTGGGGGTTAGATTAATTGGATGCTTGACTTGGTAGTGGGTCAGTACCCTGGTGGGTGAGGAGAAGATGTCTTTGTACTCTTCCATGATTCCATCTGCTTAATTCTTCTAGAAAGAGAGGCTATGTGTAGAGGTCACGGATGTGATGACGACCCTCTGCTTACTGTGACCACGAATCACAAAGAAGACAAACTTCCCAGTCTATGAAATGACCTTATTGCATTGCTTAGCAGAGATTAAGGAAATAATGGTAGGTGATGTTACCTCTAATATCCTGTACAATTGTCTACCACAAGTAATAATAACATTGTGGGGTCTAGACTCATACACAACATGTCGCTTCCACAAATATGGCTAGCCTAAAATAACATCACAAACTTCAAAAGGAGCAATATCACATAATACCTCGTCTTTGAAGGGCTTGATTCTATAGGGTAGACGAGACTGTTAGCTGACGCGAAGATATTTTCCTTGGCGAAGCCAACCGATGGTGTAGGGTTGTGGGTGTGGTGTCATCGACAGGTCCAACCGATTAACGACCTCTACTGAGATCAGGTTCTTCTAACTACCACTATTAACAATGAAATGAAGCACAACCCCCTTTACCCACATCTACGAGTGAAAGAGGTGTTCCCCTTCCTTCGGTTCTTCTGTTTCACTTGGCTAGACTTTGGTGGTAGCGAAAGTAGCACTGAATTCTACATCGTTAATCTGCTTATGTCCTTCTGGATTTGATTCAGAGTCAGAATATTCCTCTGAATCGGAAGCTTTCAGCTTGACCACCAGTGATTGCTTGGAGCGACATTATTCAATGTTGTGCCAAGGGATTTTATGGTATTCACACCACTTTCCCATGTCCTTCGACTTCTCACTACCCTTCTTGGGTAGTGGCTTGGACTGGTTGTCCTGAGAGTGGCCATCTTTGCTCTGTCCCTTGTTTTGTGGGTTGGGCCTGCCTTTTCCCTACTTCGGCTACAAGGAGTTTGCAGATCCAAACTGTCGCCTCTTTTGCTTAAATTTTTGCTCGATATTGACAACATATCTATAAGCCACACCTAATGATGCGATGTCCAAAAAATCCATTTCTGTTTGAATGTATCTATGCAAACAACAACATTATTTGAGCACCAGATGGTGTTCAGAGTCTTTGATACCCAATTTGGTGCGCATGGTATGGAAAATATCGGTGAAATCTGGTACTGTCGAGTCCCTTTCATAACCCAGCGTGGTTGATCCGGATTTTATGAGCAGAACGAAATGACTACAAATTATTAACAGATGCTTAACACAGAATAGCAGAGATACAATAAAACTGGTTTCTATTCAATAAGGAGATAAGTTGAAACTGTAAAATACAGCGGAAAACAAGCTTGCTAGAATGGTAGCGGCTTATCTCTCAGAAGAGATGTGACGGTTGCACTAATTCGCAATAAAATTGGTTACAATGAGGCTTTGAAGGCCTTTTTACAATAAACAAGAATGTCAAAAACCCTAGATATTCAAAAATTTAACCCTAGGAGATGAAGCGCCAAAAGTCATGTGGGCCCCGTTTGGGTAAGTCAGTACATCAACTTCCCGAGGTCGTAACTTTTGCATACGATCTCCGTTTGAAGCGCTCAACACCTCGTTAGAAAGATCTATCCAAGGAATATAACTTTTCTGTGAGCAACATCGAAGGAATTTGCATGTTTCTCCTCGTTTTCTCAAAAAACGTCGTTTAAGGCCTCAAAACGGCTCTGAAAGTTCAGGACCCGAAAAACTGCTAAAAATAGTAAATTACCAAAATTGTCATAAAATCGTTTTGAGCCAATTGGAAAAGGTGGGTGGCCATCGATATCCACCTGGATCAATCCTCCCTCCTTAGGAACCAATGGTTTCCATTGTGTTGAGTTCCCCCATCAGATGAGGAAATTGTTGCTGAATTTGGCCCCGGGTGAGCCACTTGCCTTGGTGCAGGAGTTGCCCTGCTTTGACAACTCAATAAAGCTAGATCCTTTCCTATCGAGTGCCCATGATCTGTGTGTCCACAATCTGATCATTGGATGCATGTTGTATGCAGTCAGGGTTGAGCTCTGTTGGTGTCAGTTGTTCTGCTACTTCTTAGGTGCCCAATAATGGTGGGAAATAAGGCTGAAGGAGATCCACGTTGAACAATGGGTGTAGTCCAAGGAAAGGAGGAATGTTGAGCTCAAACACATTATCCCCCACAGCCTTGGTGATGGTGTACGACCCATAACGGAGTGGGAAAAGCTTCCGATGGGGTCCTGTAAGGCGTTCTTTCTGCAAATGCAACCAAACTTTAGCGCCCCCCTGAAACTTATGTGGCACCCGATGTTGATCATGGTGCTGCTTGTACTTGTCATTGGACTTCTGTAGGATATTATGAACCTGTTGGCAGATGTGTTGGATCCGCTCAATGAACCGGGTGGCTTTGTCAGCTTCAGTTGGAGTAGGAGATAAGTCGGTCGAGGTGACCGCAAGGAGAAGTGCAACATCTATGGGACCCAATGGTTGGAATCCCAACCCCACCTGAAAGAGGTTGTGGTCGGTTGAGCTATGCAGGGCTCGGTTGTAGCTATGTTGTACATAAGGAAGGATCTCATCCCATGTGCGAGGGTGCTTGGAATTATACATGCGCACGATATGCAGAATCATTCGATTTATGACCTTGGTTTGGCCATATGTTTAGGGATGGAAGGTCGTGGATTTGGTGAGCTTGGTGTCTAGTAGTGACCAGAGGCTCTACCAGAATGTGCTGAGAAATTGACTGTCCCGATATAAGAAAATGGTTTGTGGGATTCAAAAATGTACACAAACTTGTTCAAAGAAGAGCTTGGCAGTGGCCTCTGTTGTGATGCTCTTCTTCCAGGCAACCATAATCACCATCTTAGAAAAGCGATCAACAACCACAAAAACACAGTCGTTTCCCCGCTTGGTGGATGGGAGGCCCGACATGTAGTCCATTGAGATGGATTCCCATGGTCTGTCAGGAGTAGGAAGAGGGGTGTACAAGCCCTATTTCTTAATGGTCGATTTGGCAATAGTGCAGGCAGTGCAGGACCTGATATACTCGCTAACCTCCTGTCGTAGTTTCGGCCAATAGAAATGTTTTTGTAGCATCGCCACTGTCTTTTCAGTGCCGAAGTGTCATGCCACCCGACTGTAGTGGGCTTCCCAGATCATCTTCGCTCGCTCACTTGATGGAACGCAGATATGACCCAGACGACACAACAACCCATCCTGAAGATGGAAATTATCGATAACTGCGTTTGCACCCAACATTTGGTGGGTGGTGGTGAAGTTTGGGTATGTCTCATAGAGTTGGGGCCATCTAGAGGTCTGATGGACGCAATATTCTAACACCATGGTGAGTGCTGCGACTGACGGTTTGCTGAGGCAATCAACGACGCGATTGATGCTTCCTATTTTATACTTGATGTTGAGGTGGAATTGTTGCAAGTATGTGGACCACTTTTGTTGGAGGTCATTCTACAATTTGCCTTGTGTCTGCATGAACTGTAGTGGCTTATGATCAGTGTGGATGATTGTCTCCTTCCCAAGAATGTAATGTCTCCACTGGCGACAGGCTTGCACAATTGATTACATTTCTTTATTGTAAGCAGGGTACTTATGGACAACATCTGGTAGTGTCTTACTATGATAGGCCATGGGTTGGCCGTGTTGAGTGAGAACGACGCCCACAACATAGTCTGAAGCATATATGTCAATCTCAAAGGGTTGTTGTAGGTCTGGTAGTGAAAGTACCGGGCTTGAGCACAAGTGTTGCTTCAAGTCATCGAATGCTTGTTGTTGGGACTGGCCCCACGCAAATTTCACCTTACCACCACCCTTGGTTATTTGGCTAAGGGCCCATGCAATATGGGAGAATCCCAACATGAACCCGTGGTAGAAATTGGCAAGGCCCAAGAAGCTCCGAAGCTCAATGAGTATGGTTGGGGCTGGTTAGTCACGGATGACTTGGATCTTGGTTGGATCCACATGTACGCCATGTTGATCCACAAATTAGTCTAGGTAATGGACCCTATCCATGCCGAAGGAGCATTTTTCCAAGTTGGTGTATAGCTTGTGGTACTGCAGGGTGTGCATAACCTGCTGAATATGCTGCAAGTGTTCTTCCCAAGTCTTGTTGTAAATGAGAATGTCATCCAGATACACCACTACAAAAGTATTAGTGAATGGTCACAGGATATCGTCCATCATCCTCGTGAAAGTGGTTGGAGAATTTGTCAAACCAAAGGGCATGACCAACCATTCAAAAAGGCCTTCCTTTGACTTGAAGGTGGTCTTCCATACATCTGTTTGTTCTATCGGGACCTGGTGTAGCCATACTTCAGATCAATCTTATTGAAGTATTTGGCCCCCATGAGTTGATGAAGGAGGTCATCGATTCAAGGAATCGAGTACCAGTTTCTGACAGTGATTTTATTCAGAGCCCAGTAATCAATGCAGAGTCGCCAGGTTCCATCTTTCTTTTGTACCAGCACGATT
Organism: Picea mariana; assembly: GCA_032191745.1. Lineage (NCBI taxonomy): Eukaryota > Viridiplantae > Streptophyta > Pinopsida > Pinales > Pinaceae > Picea > Picea mariana. The sequence continues at coordinate 53,967 of JASDQU010305616.1, read as the reverse complement.
GGGCTCTCGCAAGGTGATGAGATGGGATGGATGTGCCCCTTGTGGAGCAGTTCTTGGATCTATCACTTGATCTCCTCATTCTCTAACAGAGAGTGGTGATAGATTGGCCCATTGGGCAGTGGTGCACTGGGGGTCAGATCGATGGGGTGCTTGACCTGACAGTGTAGAGGTACCCCGATAGGTGAGGAGAAGATATCCGAGTATTCTTCCACGATCTTATCTACTTGCTTCTACTGTGTGGAGAGGTCGGCCACAAAGACCCTGGATGTGGCTGTGATCTTTCTCTCATACTGAGAGTGAATCACGGAGAAAACAAGCTTCCTCGTTTGAGATATGACCTTCCTACATTGCTTAACAGAGATCAAGGAAATAACATTAGGTGGGATTGTCTAGGGTATCCTGTTCAAAGTAATAATAACACTACAAGGCCTAGACTTGTATACAACATGACGTTTCCATAAATAAGGTTGGCCCAAAAGAACATCACAAACTTTGAAAGGAGCAACATCACACAATACCTCGTCTTTGAAGGGCTTGATGTCGTATGACAATGGACACTATTGGCTGACGCAGAGATCGCTTCCTTGGCAAAGCCATACAATGGTGTAGGGTTGTGGGTGCGGTGTTGTCGGCAAGGCTAATTGCTTGATGACCTCTGCTGAGATGAGGTTCTTCTAGCTTCCGCTATCAACGATGAAGTGCAGCGGGGTGCCTTTTACCCACATCTGTGAATGGAAGAGGCACTCTCCTTCTTCTGGCTCATTTGGTTCACTAGGTTGGAGCTTGGTGGTAGCAACGGTGGCACCAGGTTCCGCGTCAATGTTCCATCTTCTCCTTTCTGGTTCTGACTCAAAGTCAGAACCTGCATCTGATTCAGAGGCTTTCACCTTGGCCACCAGCGACTGCTTTCAGCGACAGTCAGTAGTGTTATGCCAAGGGCTCTTATGGAAGTCCCACCACTTCCCGGTATCTTTCTTTGTCTTTTCGGTGTCCTTCTTTGCTTGCGGCTTGGACTGGTTATCCTGATACTGTCCATCTTTGCTTTGGACTTTGTTCTGTGGGTTGGGGCCACCCTTTCCTGGCTTTTGCTGTGAGGGGTTCCCAGCCCCAAATTGTCGTGTCTTTTGTTTGATCTTCTGCTCGATTTTGATGTCATATCGGTAGGCTGCTCCCAAGGACAAGATGTCCAGAAATTCCATTTTGGTCTGGATGTATCTATGCAGAGCACCACGATACTTGAGCACCAAATGTCGCTTTGAATCTTTGATACCCAGCTTGGTGCGCAAGGTATGGAAGATATTTGTGAACTCTGGCACTACTTGGTCTCTTTGTTGCTGTAGTGTGGTCCATTTGGTATGCAAGTCATCATAACTTTCGACATTGTAATATTGTTCCTTAATAGCATCCTGGAAGGATTCCCTGGTGGTCGTGACTGTAAATAATGAGGGTTCCTCTGTTTCCTTTTGCTCACAGAAAGTTTCCCACCAATCTTTGACATGGGGAACGACTTTGAGGAGCGCAAAAGTAATCTTTTCTCTATTCGAAACATTATGGACATAAAAATACCCTTCTAGTAGATTCAACCACTTGTCTACAACATCTGCGTCTATTTGACCTTCAAATACAGGAATATCGAAGTTGATTTGTACCTTGAAGGGGGCGGCGCCTCCGCTCGAAGAAGATGTGTCGCCTGTTGGTAGCCTCCGAAGGATTTGCATGAAACTATCCATCATCTCGTTCCTTTGTTACGTGAGGGCTTCCTCAAGCAACATTTTGAAAGGATCTCCTGTCCCGTCAAATTTCTTTTCTCCTGCCATGAGAGGTCGCTTGGGCGTGCGAGAGCTTTTGTCCTCAAGAGAAAGAAGCTCAAGACCCAATTCTTTGTACTCCGACCTCGTTAGGGACATGCATTAATACGACAAGGAGAAGACCTCTCTGATACCACTGATCCAGATTTTATGAGCAGAACGAAATGACTACAGATTATTAATAAATGCTTAACACATAATAACAGAGATACAGTAAAACTGATTTTCTATTCAATAAGGAGATAAGTTGAAACTGTAAAATGCAGCGAAAAACAAGCTTGCTAGAATGGTGGTGGCTTATCTATGAGAAGAGATGTGATGGATGGGCTCATTCGCAAGAAAACTGGTTACAATGAGGCTTTGAAGGCCTTTTTACAATAAACAAGAATGTTGAAAACCCTAGACATCCAAAAACCTAACCCTGGTAGATGAAGCGCCAAAAGTCATGTGGGCCCCGTTTGGGTAAGTCAATACATCAACTTCCCGGGGTCGTAACTTTTGCATACGATCTTCGTTTGACGTGCTCAATACCTCGTTAGAAAGATCTATTCGAGGACTACAACTTTTGTGTGAGAAACATTGAAGGAATTCCCATGTTGCTCCCCGTTTTCCCAAAAAACGTCGTTTAGGGCCTCAAAACGGCTCCAGAAGTTCAGGACCCGAAAAATTGCTAAAATAGTAAATTACCAAAATTGCCAGAAAACTGTTTTGAGCCAGTTGGAAAAGGTGGGTGGTCACTGATATCCACCTGTATCAGTGGTTCATCTTGTGTACTGGTCCTCGTAGCTTCCAGTAGGGTAGTATTGTTCTTTAATGACATCCCTGAAGGAATCCCATGTGGGAGCGACCACAAATATTGCAGATTCCTTTATGGCCCTTTGTTGAGAGTAAGTCACCAGTCCTTGACATGGGGGATGACCTTGAGGAGTGCAAAAGTGATATTTTCCCTATCGAAAAAATTGTGGACTGAAAAATACCCTTCAAGCAAATTCAACCATTTATCTACAACATCTGCATTTATCAGTCCTTCAAATAATGAAATATCAAAATTTACTTGTACCTTGAAGGGGGTTGCATGGTCGCTTTATGATGATGTGTCTCTTGTGGGTAGCAGTCGAAGGATATGTGCAAAGTTGTCCATCATCTTGTTCCTTTGTCACGTAAGGGCTTCCTCGAGCAACAATTTAAAAGGATCTCATGGTCCATCATCCTTCTTCTCGTTCCCCATGAGTTGTTGTTGGGATCGACGCGATCAATCCTGTAAAGGCTCGACTGGTTCGAGTCCCAACTTCTTATATGCAGATCTCGTCAGGGACATGCACGAAGAAAAATAAATGAAGAGTAGACTGCTTTGATACCACTGATCCTGATTTAGAAGCAGAATGAAATGAATAGCAGATTGAATACAATAACACAAAAATATGGAGAACAACAACAAATATCCAGTGAACAATAACTTCTACTGAATAAATAAAATAGGTTGAAACTATAAAATTGCAGAATTGAAAACAACTTGCTCGAATGTTGGTAGCTATCTTTGAGAAGAGATGTGGTTGCTACGCGCATCTGTCTAAGTAGAATGATTGCAATGAGGCTCTAGAGGCATTTTTAACATTACTCATGAATGCCAAAACCATAGACATCCAAAAACCTAATCCTCGGAGATGAAACTCCAAGAGTTATGTGGGCCCTGATGGGTAAGTTGGTACCTCAACTTCCCGGGGTCGTAACTTTTGCATATGACCTTCGTTTTAGACATGTGATAGCCCGTTGGAAAGGTATTTTCGAGAACTACACATTATGTCATCAAAATTTGATAATGTCTATAATGTGACTGTGGAAAGCCAAAAAAACATTGTTTAGGGCCCCAAAATGGCCCTGAAAGTACAAAAAGATGCACTAACATGAAAACTTCCAAAATAAGCCAATTGGAATAGGTGGGTGGCCACCAATATCCACCTGGATGTTGTGTAGGGCTTCAGGATAGCCCTAGAAGTGTAGAACCCACAATTACAAAGAAATGACATCATTACAGAGAAACGTGCTAAACTAAAAACTATCAAGAGGAGCCTGTTGGAATAGGTGGGTGGCCACCAATATCCACATGGATCATCCACCACCTTCCATGGAATAGATCAAGGGATTTTACCTCCTAAAAGTTACATCTCCATGAAAACTTGCAAAAATAAGGAAGGTTTCTAGACTTTTATACCCTCAATCAATGTTTAGATCTCAATCAAGGGTTTTTAAATATCTTAATCCAAGGATTTTAGAAGCCCGCAATCAAGGTCCTTTTTCACTTAAACCATCAAATATGGTTTTAAAATCTCAATCGAGGTTTCAAGTGCTCAATCAAGGTTTTACCTTGATCAAAATTGTAAGCCCTCAATTGAGATTAAAACCTTGATCAAGAGCTTAAAACCTCAATATATATCATTCCTCGATTAAGGGTATACATAGACCATTTCTAAGTGACCCGGTTGCTAAAAAGTGTGACCTAGCTTCATGGATTCACCCAATACTCTGCATATCCTCAAAGATGGTAGTTTTCATACCTTGTTGCAAAACCATTGGTGCCTCTAATGTTGTCGAGCTCTTCTTTTAGCATGTATGGAGCCATTTTGACTTGCCTTTGACCATAATTTATGATTGTGATTTTAGATTTCTTAGTCATGTTTGGAAATCTTTATGGAAGCTCTTGGGCTATTAGCCACACCTTTCTATATATTTTCATCCCCAAATATATGTTCAAACCCATGTACTTAATCATGGCTTGGTTCATGATGTATGCATATATCATGAGCAAAACAAGTAGTGGGAGTAGTACCTCCATGTACTATAGCATGACTACAACAAGGCCACCCATATCTCTATCGGGCACTCCCCCTTTGAGGTTTGTTTTGGTTTCATACCCTTGTCCCTTATGAAATTCATGTTTCTCTTCTAGATCCACCCATATCCCACTAACATAAAGAGCAAGATAAGGCTTCTTCTTTTGTGCATAACATCGCTAAGACCCACAATAGGGTTTAGGACACCCTCTAGTATACATAGGTTGAGTATAAGTAACTTTATGATTGTCATCAAGTTTCTCCAATGTTTGCCAAAAACATGTTGTTCCTCGTTCTAGTCGATTATGTAAACAAAATCAAGGAACTCCATGCCAAAGGGGAGTCAACATTTCCATGAATGCAAAAAATAGTACATCATGGGAGGCCAATTTTTTTCATTCAAGATTTTCTCTAAAATTTATGGTGCAATTAAAGACCCCAAGCTTACACATCAATGATCACTCTACTTTTACCTACCATGAATTTGCCTCCTTCCAGAAATAAGGAGTATGAATTTTATTTTGCACAAGACAAGCTTGCCCATGGTTAATGTAGATTGGTTCTATTGCATAGGTACTTGTATACATGATTGAAGGGTGTTTTTCTTTCATCGTGATTGAGAGATGTGTTTATATTAATATTTGATAGACTCACCTCCTTTACTAATTGAAATTGAAGTAAGTACAATGGAGGAGGAGGGGAGCATGAGGTCTCGATTTGTTGTGGGAGAAGTAAGGAACCATGGGATTTGGGCTTAGCAGGTTGCCCATGAGCAACAAAGAAGGCACCAATCTCATAAAATCGAACCTTGTCTCATCTATTATCTTCTTTAGTAGTTTTCCCATGAGCAACAAAGAAGGCACCAATCTCATAAAATCAAACCTTGTTTCATCTATTATCTTCTTTGTAGTAGCTATTTTTTGTAGTTTTTTTTCTTCTTCCTTTCAAATACTCTATCAATGAACCGGGGGATGTCGATTCTTTTTTTTCTTTTGAATATATTGTGCTTATTCCTACCAAGAAATACATCGCAATCCGAGGAAAAATGTTTGATCTTACTCCT
>JASDQU010305616.1:14252-24287 GCA_032191745.1 Picea mariana | reverse complement strand
TCAATGGACCAAGAAGGCCGAAGGCAAAGAAATTGTTGAAAAAGTGTATGAGAAAGCATTTTGGAAAAGGGCAGAGGAGATAGTGCTATTTAATGCACCTCTTGTGAAAGTCTTGAGAATGGTGGATGGTGATAAACCAACCATGGGTTTTGTTTATGAGGCCATGGATCAGGCCAAGGAGGCAATAAAGGAAGCATATCAAGGTAAAAGGCAAAAGTATCTTCCTTTATGGAGAATCATTAATGAAAGATGGAATAAACAACTCCATCGGCCTTTACATGCTGCAGGATATTACTTGAATCCCAGGTAAGTAGTAAGTAATTTCAAAGTTTTTAAGAGATGTTATTAAATTTTAATTCGCAAATGTTTAAACTTTAGCTAATGTTTCAAAGTTCAAACTCATTGACTCTTAAGTTTTAACTCTTTGAAAGGTACCATTACACAAAAGATTTTGAAGCAGATGGGGAGGTAAAAGAAGGATTATACAAATGCATTGAGCGCATGGTGCCTGATTCCAACAAACAAGATGAGATACACAGCAAACTCTTGCATTTCAATGAGAGTATTGGTACCTTTGGCATGGCTATGGCTGTTTGAAGTAGAGCAAGAGATCCACCAGGTACGTAATTGTAAAGTCTTTCAAAGTTTCAATTATATTATTTATGGCAAAAATTAAATCAAACTTTCAAAATCCTTTGCTAAATCTCTTTTGTCTTTACATGCAGCTTATTGGTGGCAGCAATTTGGTAGCCAATGCCATGAATTGCAAAAATTTGCAGTTCGTATATTGAGCCAGACATGCAGTGCTTCTGGGTGTGAACGCAACTGGAGTGTTTTTTAGCGTATACACACCAAGAAGAGAAACCGTTTAGAGCAAAAACGGTTGAATGATTTGGTCTTTGTTCAGTATAACCTTAGGTTGAGGCGCAACCAATTGATGAACAAGACCCCTGAATCCAGCAACATATTCTTGGATGACGTTGATCCCTCATCAGATTGGGTTGTGGAGACTCAACCAGCAGCTTTTGACCATGAAGACCTTTCTTGGATGGATTTGGATCCTGAGCCACATCAGGAGAATGTGTGCACCGATGTTGCACTTGTATCTTTGCCTTCTGGACCAGGGGAATCAAACCAGGCTCAGAATCCCCCTGTTCAGTCTACTCATGTTGAAAATGTAGATGATGACTCCGAGTCTGACTCTGAGTCCTCTGAGTCTTCCTTTTAGTATGCAGATTCAGATTATTAGATTGAGTAGTCTCTGACTCTCTAGTATCTACTCTCTACTATCTAGAGTTATTTTTGGCCATTTAGAGCCTTTTTGATGATGTATTTTGATTCGGCTATTCATATGACTATGGACTAATGGAGTGCACTTACTCTTAGTGCTATTTTGGTTTTATACACTATTACTTGTTATATATATATGTGAAACTTTGCAAATTTGTGTATAATGGTTTGGATTCACATGGATGCACATGAATATATATGAGAAACTTTGCAAATTTGTGTATAATGGTTTGGAATCTGGAATCTGGAATTGGATTCACATGGATGCACATGAATATATATGAGAAACTTTGCAAATTTGTGTATAATGGTTTGGATTCACATGGATGCACATGAATATATATGAGAAACTTTGCAAATTTGTGTATAATGGTTTGGAATTTGGATTCTGGAATTGGATTCACATGGATGCAAATGAATATATATGAGAAACTTTGCAAATTTGTGTATAATGGTTTGGATTAACATGGATGCACATAAATATGTATTTGTTTTTCAAAAATTTGAATATTTTATGTATTTTTAGTGACCGGTTTTTTTCCGGTTCCAGTTTTTGGGGTCGACCGGTTCGGTTCTGGTAACATTGATCTAGAGTTTCTCATCAACTCTCTGCTCAGAGGAGGCTAATACATCATCTTCATCTCTTGTCTCATGACGATGCACCCAACACTTTGGGATTTCACACGTTCACCTTATGCTCAGCCACAGGCACGTCCAATGCTGCAGATCTCCTTTCTCACTGCATTACACAGGAGAATCATCTGGAGTTCTTCTCAACTCTTTGTAAGGAGGAKGCCATCTCTACATTYCAGCTCTGTCTCAGATAGGAACCACACACCCCTCTCAAGGGCTCTCTCTCAGGTTTGTGTCCTGGAGAATGTCTCACGTAGCTGCAATCATCAACATAGTTTGCTACAATCAGTCTTGACTGGTTGTATCCATGATCACTGGAACTGTCTCTGCTATTTGGCATGGCTATGTCCTGGGAGGTACATTGCTCCTACAGACTTCCTATCCCTGAGCATCATGTCTGGCAATGTCTCTCCTTGATATCATGTTGGAAGGTCTTTCCCTTCATGTCTACCTCTCTGCATGTGCCAACTGGCTCCCATCTCTTTCTAGGAGAACCCTGGTCCAAAACAGCTATTGCCACACCAACCATGCTTTGACTTGTCATGAGAAACTGAATTCACTGATAGTCTTACACAACTTTGATTGTCACAGTGAATCAAAGTAGGCTCAAGCACTCGTAACCAAATTAGATTAGCAATCATGACTACTTGGTCATAGGTCCTCTTAACCACTTTTATCATAACAGAATTCAAACTACCATAGAGACATTATGTCAGTGTTGTGCAAGAGCAATAGACTCGTAGAACACCTTATCCATGGATACATTGTAAACGTTCACTTTCCAAGGACCCGGTCGACACCCAAGGGGGTAGCAGAGAAATATCTAAATTGGGCAATTGGCAGATACCCCGTCTGACAATCGCCATACTCATTGAAACAGACAAGTCATTGTTCTCTTTGCGATTTGAAGGTCCATGCGATGGTTGCTTTGCTTGATCGTTTTCCGCTAAACTATTCATATCTGTTACAGTTGGTGGCTTCGCTCAAATCGAAGGAATGAACAAATGGCTTTTAAAAAACAGCCAAGAAAGTATAATATAAGTCTCTGACAGATCCAGTAACAATCCAAGGACCAAGAAAGTCATAAACAACGAATGAGTTATCACAAGATTATTCTTGTGCATCGTGGGCGTCTGGTGCCTCGTACACAGGTTTGGCCTTCTCTCTCCAGCTGCATTCTTGCAGTCTCACAAGAGTTGTATATGTACCCTCATTTCCTTTGGACAACCAACACAATACTGCAAACATATTGCAACAATCCACTCAAGCTATCTACCATTTTCCTGGGCCCTCCGGTGAGGGAGTCAGGCCCAATCCTACTCTGATACCATGTTGTTTTTCTTCATATGAGATATGATCAATATATTATTACAATGATGAGTGTTCCATATATAGAGAACATATGGTGACCATCCATGAAAGGATGTGTCCCTTGGATAATCAATAAGTATTTATTATTATCATTTACTTATTATATATAGTATTTAATAATTAATAATTATATTATTAATTATTAATCTAAGAGAATGTCTTCCCGATATTGTCCAAACATCAACAAGATTGATGGAATGAAGAATGTGGAAGACATTATATGTCATTTAGCAAAGAGGTGGAGTATAACTTTTAATACTAATTAAAGGAAATAGATAAGCAATATAGATCACTGCTACCTTGTAACAATGTTCAGGGATTTTCTTTTTACCTCACCCTCCCTACCTAACCAGTGACCTGGATTATTAAAAGATATTCATAGATCTCCTGATTTTCAGGCCTGCCTCTCTTTAAGTCCTGATTCCTGAACAAATTTGGCAATATTCCCTAGTATCARGAATCTTGCACTGGGTCAGTTCATACAATCCTGACATGTCTAAAGAAGGTACTTGAATTGACTGATCACTTGCAAACTTCTTCTTGTTTCAATTTMTCTTATMATTGCATCAAAACTATGCTACCCATCAAAATATGGGTTGCAGTTATTGGTACCATGCAAAACATGCAATTTGTTGGCTGCTATTTGAATTATTTTGCAGACGATTGTAATCCCAGAGATCAAGTCTGGTAACACAAGTTGCTTTAATCCTGAGAAATGTCCAACCAGTTCTCTGGGGGTCATTGAGGGAACATTTTTATTAAAAGACAGATCTAGGAAAATCGTCCTCTTTTACTAGTACAGAAACTGCATCAGCTGTCTCTTATTATGTGAGACAATAAGTTTTAATTTTCAAGATAAGTCAAGGTAAGCAACTACCGGTATTAGAAATGACAGCTATAAAAGTATCAGATGCATGTGTTGATAATCTAGAGCTGTCAGGCATACCCATTAAAGAGACTGCCAGAACTAGAACTGAAACCATGGAAGTTTTTAAGGTCAATGCCCTTGTTAAAGATCATAAGTAATTGTAATAATAAAAAATAAAGTAAACAACATTCTGTCAGCTTTGGCTACATAACAATCCTATGACTCCACATGTATGTATCAACAACATTACTCCAATGCCATACAACTTCCCATTCTTGTTGACTTTAAAGCTAAATGACCTGGATTAATGAAAAGTGCCAAAACCCACTGGTCACAACATTCCATATTTTCAAGCAGATGCCCAAGAAAATGCAAGTTGAGACAGACAAATCCTTCTCCTTAAGAACAACTAGCAGACCGTGATTCTGACAGAGGGWAGAATCTCAATCAAGCAAATCTGGAAGAATCTGAGAGAATCAACAATCCTGAATCACCAGGTCCTAAAGGAAATTATATAAAAACATTGTAAACTGGGGACCACCCAGACTCATAAGAGTCTATCTGCAACTGTGTTACACGGCCTTCAGGTGATTTCTTCTGATTGATGGGGAACAATTTTGTCCTTGTAAATATTTAATTTAATGATTAATCATGTTAGTAATAATAGATGATTATTTATTATATAATTTTATAATGTTAAATTCATAAGCCCTAAGGCCAATCCTAAAAGTCCTAAGTTGTTAAACTGAAGTCAGTGGTCCCCTGCAATGTCACCACTCGCATAATTAGGGTAGTTAAAGAAAACAAGAAACGTTAAGTCAACGCTTCTAAAAAAAGACATCACCCCTTCATATACAAGTAAGGTCAGAGGCTAAAGGTCAGATGATTATTATGAGAACCTCTTCCATGCTTCTCTTCATGTATTTAATGTTTTGCTAATACCCAAGAAAGCAACAACACTGATTTGGATGTGCTTTCCTATTCCTTAATCTTCAATTCCCCCTGTATCTTATAAGCATCTCTCATTTTGTGCAGGGTTTTGGCTTAATCTTGTTTTGAATCCTGATCATAGCCTTTGGAAGATTATTCCATTGATTGATAATATTTCTGTGTGCTCGTATTGATTTATGCTGTTGAATTATACATTGGTTGTGCTTTACAAGTTATCAAGATATTATATTCTAGTAGCTTAGAAGTAGAACAGAAATCAAAAGGTTTCATTAGAGCCAGCTTGAGGACAAGTCACTTGTTTTACTAAAAGGAGTATAGGAGCTAATAAGTATGTACACAGCCAATGGGTTGAGCTCCTGGTTTGTCCAAACTAATCTAGAGTCTAAGTCTTTTTTTTATAATATAAATGTGGAAAGTCTGGGAACAAGGTCAAGTCATGTAACCATAACTGCTCCCCCAAAGTAAAAATCACCAAGCGCCTAGAAATTAATGGAATGTCTCAAGAATACCACACAAACTAGGAGGTGCAATCATACAAAGATTGTTTTCCAGATAGACCGAACTGAATTTTCAAAACTAAATAGTAAAAGATAAAGTCAAAATCCAATGCAATAAAACATTCAAGGAGACCCTCAGACAAAAAGGCACATAAAAATAGCCATAAATCAAAAGTTAAATACCAGCTGTTGCAATACTGTGAACCAACTTGCATCTGTTGTTTAACACACTCACTAGGAGTATAAATAAATGACGTAGCAATACTTGCACAACCACCTGCAACGCAATGTGCAAAAGCATGGTACTCCTGTATGAGAAAGGCTAGTAAGATCATGGGAAGAAAATAATCCCTACACTACTATCATTGAAATTAAAAATAAACTGCAGGCAACATGGAACCAACATGCAACAAAATATTATCTCATTTAGAACAACATTTGCAACAATTCTTTCAGAAGACCCACATTAGCAAGAGCAAGTTCATATACAACTTGACATCTCTCTCATTCTCATTTAGAAATATAGCCATTTGTCATCCCAAAACTAATTTATCATTTTCAGATAATGGCAGGGCTGCCTCTTAATGAGTAGAAATCCACACTGCAAGCAAAAACATGTCGCTCAACTTGGAGAAGTAATAAAGCAATTTCTAATATAAAACACAGAAAAGTTATCCAAGAGGAAGCCTTTACCTTTGCCAAGTGTGGCAGCAAGGCGGCTTTCACAGACTCATACGTAAATGTATAAATTCCTGATATAGGTGCAGATGATGCAAGGTTACTTCCTATACCTCTGTACAAGCCCGCTATACCTAAAGGCCAAGCAACCACAGTTGAAATTTCAAATAATACATTCTAACAAAAAATTTTGAAGTACAAAATAAGAACTTGACAACATAGCAATCCCGGTAATCCATCAAATGAAAAAGTTTAGAGAAAGCAGTTTTCACCATGCAAGGAACATACCTCTTTCTGACATAATGGACCCCAAATTATGAAAGAGCAACCTATGACCAACAGTACGAGATTGAATTATTGTCTTCACAGTATCTATTGGATGCAACCAAAGGCTTACAAACATTCCAGCCAATGCACCTGCCAGAGCATTATTTCCCATTTTTGGAAATGAACTCATGGAGCTTGTCTGTTGTAAACGAGTGTCTATTCTCAAAGACTCCTCACTGCCAAGAGGGCCTGCCACCTGCTTCATTGATCTATCATCAGATTTACATTTGCCAGATTCTTTTCCCAGAGTAGAAGAAATAGGTAGTACAGACTCCTGCAATGAGCTATTCGAATTTAATATATACTTCATAGACTGATGAAACCTGGCTGGGGTTAACAGAGTTGACTGTCGAAGAACAGTAGCAGTTCCCCTTTTGTCCGAGTTTCTATGTAGGTTATTCATTGAATCTGCAAAATCGTTGCAGTCTTTGTCTATTCCTAAGTTGAGAAGTTTGGAAATTTTATCTGGTGTCAACTCTGCTATTAAATCACCTTTCATAAGTATCTTTGATATGTTGTTTACTGCTCTCTGCTGATATTTTTCTGAAATGATTTCCAAAGCTGCTATATTACCACGGAGTGCAGAACTTACCCCTGGAAGCTCCCCTATGCTTCTTATTCTTCGATATATCTGACCAGTCAACAGCTTCCCAAACCAGTGCAGCTTTTCTAAGCACTCACGTGGACTTTTCAAATCAGAAAGCAATCCTCTATCAAGACCCTCAAGCCATTTTATTCTTTCCCCACAGCCATATCCTTTGCCAGCTTGGAGAAGCAAACAAGACTTAGTATTTGAAATGCAACTCCAAAATAAACTTCCAACATCATCTGTAGAACAAGGATCAAATAAGAGACTAAATGCAATGGATTTTGGAACTTGAAATTCAGAAGAGCTATATGTAAAACTACTAGCTGCCTTCAAATCCACAATACAACGTCCATTACTGACCAAGAATTTAGTTGTATCATCTTGTTCTGACACATATAGAAACAATTTATCTTCCCAAGAATCAATGCCACTGGTATTGAATAGAAGGCCATTGAAGTCATCAGTATATCTGTTGTCCTCAGAACCGATATTTGATCCTAAATTTTCTGACAGATAATCTGTGATAGACTTAGATATTAAGCAAAGGAAACTTTTAGAAGCCGACACAAATTGCCTTCTACTAAACACATTGCTGAACTGACCCACAAGAGAGAGGCATTTGTCATGTAATGTATAAGTAACATTCTGGATTGGAAAACTCTGCTTCTTTTTGCAATGCACAAGCACCAGAGTTGTCAAATCAGATGGGAACGAAGGGTATCGAACAAAAGGCTTCCCCCCTGCTGCCATGGTCCGAACTTTCCCGTGAGGTTAATCCTCGCAGGACCCATGAAGAAGACAGATAATAGCAAATTGCTGCATTTATCAGACATGAAGACAAAAACTTCCTTGTTCAAGATAATTTCCAGTATACAGAAGTCAGAAGCTTCCAGAAAAATATTGTCCACCGCAGCAATGAGAAGGATCACGTTTACCAATCTTCAACTTAAAATAATGCTGCATTTATCAGACAAACAAATATTCTGGCAGTCATAAACAGAAGCTCTAACAGAAAATTGTCCACCACTGCAATGAAATGGATCACTTTGACCAATCTTTTACCATGAATAAAATGGGCAAGACACTGGGGAAAAGTTGCTGAGAAAGAATTCAAAAATATAAAATCAGACAATTTGTTTGATTTCATCAAATGACAAAAGTAGACACAGCCAAGCAGAAATTTGACTTCTCAGAACTTAGAAGGCCAAAAAAAATCATAAAGTACAATGAAAATAAAGCAAACGCTGCAGATTAAAAGATGGTAAATGATGATGACCTCCTTTCAGTAGCACGCTTTAAGACATAACAAATATTATCTTTTATCGTCATATACGAATATCATGACCATTTATTACAAACCTAAAAAGTGTTGTATATCTGGATTCTTAAAGCTTGTTTGTTTTCCAACTTTTATATAGTTACAATTATGGGGGTTTATTGTTAAACATACAGTATTAGGAGCGATATTTTCTGTCCCCCCAACAGTGTTTCAATCAATTCACTATAATCTAAATAAAGTTAGTGGTCTGGTTAGGGTATTTCTAAGGAATGAGGTTGCCTGTGTCTTTATTATATTGAAGTCACAACATTAGATGGACAAACAGACAGACATATCAGTAAGAAAAGAAAACAAACATTGCCAAGCACATGGAATTCTCGAAACCAAAAAAATAATGGAGCATTATGTCAAAACATTAGAGAATTGCTTTACTGTCTTCCCGGAGTGACAATGTAGAACACCAAGACAATGTCTAACAAGATAAGAATTGAGGAAGAGGTCATATTGCATCCATTGATATCCAAATAAATATTGCAGAAAGCATATTGAAACTCTAAATACATTTAAAAGACAAACAAAACCTATTTGGGAAAATACAAACTTGCCCTTGACCATTAGCATATTTCTCAAATTTCCACATATCAAAGCATGTTAGAGGCGAATTTACCCAAACAAGAACAATGAAAATGAAAGATTTGAATTCAGCTGATAAAAGTTAATGTACCAAACCAAATGCAATGAAAGTGACAGATTTGAATTCCTAATAAACAGAGATCTGCAAGACAGAAGTTCTGAAAATACCAAAAGATGAAATCCAATAATAGCAGATGGGATTATGTATCATTCTCTCTCTATCTCTCTCTCTCTCTCACACAACAATGTCCAACATTCCCAAGCAATTGGCAAATGCACCTTCTGTTGTATTTCCATCCAACACAAGCTCTTTAATCTCTGTCAAAGATAACCTTACCATTTGATAAAATGAAGCAAACAAGTTGCGTGCATCAAAAGCAATCTGGATTCTGACCATTAACATTAACCACAACACACCTACCTTGTATCTACTGTAAGAACACAACGATGATCTGAAGCATAAGCATCTTTATTGGAAGGGATTTGCATAAAAATATGTGCTTTTTAGATATTCTTAGAGATTTGCTTTTCAGCAAGCAGAAAATATTAGCATTTTATTTTTAGGTGGATGGGTAATAATGAACAGCTATGGATAATACTAACTTGTTTGGGATAATAATAACTAGGTGTGTTCCCCCCAGATGGGGTGCTAATATCGTAATCATGAGGCTACATTTGGGATGCGCGTCCCTTGCCACCCGTCCTATCCATCTCCAAGGAGGGCGCGTGAAGGGCCAGTTGCAAAGCTCTAGACGCAGGGGCATTAAGATGATTGTAAGTCTCGAATGTGCGGAGGGTGCCATGGACCCAACTCCAGGTACAGAGGATGGACAGAGCATTTACGGTCGAGGTCAGCAATTAGTCACAATGTTAATTGAACAAATTAAGATGGGCAGGCTCGATGTGATGGTGGTCACCT
>JASDQU010305615.1:126534-139470 GCA_032191745.1 Picea mariana | reverse complement strand
TTGTAGCCTCCTTCTGGTTGTAGCCAGAGAATTGGGGAGTTAGAGCTTCCCTCAGGTTGTAGCCTGAGAAACTAGGGGGTTGTAGCCTCCTTCTGGTTGTAGATAGAGAATTGGGGAGTTGGAGTTTCCCTCAGGTTGGAGCCTGAGAAACTAGGGGGTTGGAGCCTCCTTCCAGTTGCAGCTAGAAAACAAAGGAATTTGGTGCTTCCAATGAATGTAATTCTTCAAGACATATAAGAAAAAACATTTTGTGGTTTTCTCCCGATTTGGGTTTCCACGTAAAACACTGGTGTACTATGTATGTGTATGATTGTTCATTTGTTCATTGCTTATTTACTCTGCAGTTATTGGATAATAATGATTCATTGATATAGCACTTGGATTATATGGTTAAATTTCTCTATTACTGATTCACCCCCCCTCTTAGTAATCCAACAGAAGAAGGATGGAAATTTGAGACTCTACATGGAATTCAGACAGTCGAACAAGGTAACTATGAAGAATAAGTATCCTTTGCCAAGGATAGATGACTTCTTTGATCAACTGGAGAATGAAAAAATATTATCCAAGGTTGATCTCATTTCAAATTATCATCATGTAATAATTAAAGAAGAAGACATCAGCAAGACCTCTTTCCAAACAAGGTATGGCCATTATGAATTCACAGTGGGGCCATTTGGGTTATCAAATGCACCAGTTGTTTTTATGTGTTTAATGAATATCATTTTTAGAGAATACCTAGATAAGTTTTTCATTGTCTTCTTGGATGACATTCTTATATATTCCAGGTTGGAGGAAGAGCATGAAAAACACTTGAGGTTAGTACTAGAAATATTAAGGGAGCATCAGTTGTATGCCAAATTGAGAAAATGCTCATTTTATCAGAAGCAAATCCATTATCTGGGACATATCATCTCAGAAGAATGGATAACAGTGGATCCAAAAAAGATTGAGGCCATTAGAGGATGGTGAGCACCAAAGAATGTTACAAAAGTCAAATCATTCATGGGCCTTGCAGGATACTATAAAAGATTTATTGAAGGATTCTCAAAGATTGCAAACACAGTCACTTCCTTGTAAAAGAAGGGAGTGAATTTTCAGTGGATAGTGGAATATGAAAATAGTTTCCAACACTTGAAGAATCTATTAACCAGTGCTCCAATACTAAGGATTGTTGATCCAAATGAATACTTCATTGTATGTACAGACGCATGTAAAGAAGGACTTGGTCGAGTCCTCATTCATAATGGATATGTTTTTGGTTATGAATCAAGGAATTTGAAGGCACATGAAAGGCTCGATGCCACTCATGATTTAGATTTGGAAGCCATAGTGCATGCCTTGAATATGTGGAGACACTACCTCATGGGTAAAAGGTTTCAATTAAGGACAGACCATAATGGTCTGAAATATTTACTTGGATAACCAACTCTAAATTCCATACAAAGTAGATGGTTATAATTTCTCATTGAATATGACTTTGATATAAAGCATATCAAAGGAAAAGAGAAGGTAGTTGATGCACTTAGCATAAGGGTGCATGAGTTACATTATACAACCATCATCATGTACCAATCATATTTGAAGGGTGAAATCTTGGAGGATGCATAATAAGATTTACATTACATGGAAATGGTAACAAAATTACAACAAGGTATTTTGCAGCTGAATGTTGAAGATTAAATGCTAGGAGAGGAAAAAGTTCTCATGGACAGAGGCAAAATTTATGTGCCAAATTCCCCGGAATTGAAGAATCTGATATTGAAATAAATGCATAATATACCTTATGCTAGGAACTCAGGGTATCAGAAAACTATTGCAGTTGTCAAGAGACAATATTATTGGCCAAGTATGAAGTGGGAAGTTGAAGATTTTATTGTAAAATGTTTAGAGTTTCAAAAGGTCAAGGTTGAGCATAGGAACCCAGTTGGTCTACTACAACCATTACCTATTCCTAAGTGGAAATGGGAAGTTTTGACAATCGATTTCATCACCAAGATTCCTAGAACAAACAAGAAGCATGATTCTATCATGTTAGTAGTGGACAATTTTACCAAAGATGCCCATTTGATTCTAGTGAAGCTCACTCACAAGGCAACTAATGTTGCTGATATTTATATGAAGGAAATTGCTCAATTGCATGGTATACCTAGGACAATTGTGTCTGACGGAGATCCAAGTTTTACATCAAAATTTTGGAAAGGATTATTTAAAGGATTTTGAACAAATTTGAATTTCAGCATAGCGTATCATCCATAATTTGATGGGAAAACAGAGAGGGTGAATCAAGTGGTCAAGGATATGTTAAGGATGTATGTGATGGATAAACCATACAAATGGGAATACTACTTGCACTTGGTATATTTTTCTTATAACAAAGGGTACCAAGCATCTCTAAAGATGAGCCCATTTGAGACACTTTATGGCAGAAGGTGCAACACACCTGTAAGCTGGGACAACCCAATAGATAGAGCAGTAGTTGGGCCAGAACTACTTAGAGAAATGGAAGAGCAGGTGCTGAAAATAAAAAATAATTTAAAGGCTTCTCAAGACAGGAAGAAAATCTATGAAGACAAGGGAATAACTCATAGGGATTTTAAAGTGGGTGATCATGTATTTTTAAAAGTGAAGGCCTACAGAAGTTCCCTGGAGTTCAGAAATTGTTCAAAGTTGGTAGCTCATTTTTGTGGGTCATTTGAAATACTAGAGAGGATTTGGGCATGTGGCATATCTTCTTTCATTGACTGCATCCATGTCTATTCATAATGTATTCCATGTATTATTTCTCAAAAAGTAAATACATGATGCTAATCATGTTATTGATTGGAATGTGATTCAAGTGGAGAAAGAAGGCGCTTTTTAGGTGCATCGGATGTGCATTCTGGACCAGAAGGTTAAGAAGCTATGGAATCGAGCCATAGAGATAGTAAAGGTCCAATGGACCTGGGATGGTCCTGAGGATGCAACTTGTGAGTACAAGGATGCTATGAAGGAAGAATACCCACATTTCTTTTAGGGATTTTTGAACTTTTGATTATATATGTGTATATATAATCCACTAAGGATAGTGAATAAAATAAGGAGAGGGGGATGTAACACCCCAAGACCGAGTGACATTTGTAAACATGTTTATTTTTTGTAGGATGGTGAGTGAGTTTATAATAAGTTAGGAGGCTTATGTGATGATTAGGTTGGAGAGCCTAGATGCTAATGGCCACTAGGACTATTTTTGTATATGTAAACACTAATATCATCAATATAATACATCGTTGTGTGTAGAGAGACCACGATAAAATAGTATGGGGGGGACTAAACTCCACTAGGAAGGGAAAGAGAGGGGCTATGAGACTAGGAAAAAGGGTGAAGCTTGACGGTTTAACTCCAAGATAATTTTATATTATTATTTCCTAAAAACTATGGTGAGGATAATTATTTTATCCTAAGTCTTATGGGAAGTGGAATGAATCACAAGTGGACAGAAAGTGAACTCCTAGAGAGCCATGTGTCAATTGGGGCACATGAAAATATGGGGAAAATAGTATGTTTTCCCATCTTTCCCCATTCACACACACACTCAACATTCACACACGAGACCATTCTTCTGGTTGACAAAATCACTCACTCACTCAGCCATTCTCTCCATCGTTGAACCTCGATATCATTCATGTACCTCTAGAGCCTGCATGCATTGTTGCAGCTACCCTGTACTTCCTATTATCAACATTAAATTGTATCCCTCCTAGGAGGCACAACTCACTCATACCTACGTGAGTCAATGTCGTACCTTTCTATTATGAGTTTCACCTATACCAAAATCGAAGGTTTTTGTTGTTGACCATCACCTATACCTTTCATATTATGTGCAATGCCCTGTTCCTTACATAAGCGTGGTTGTTTCTATCACCTATTCCATATTTCATTTTATATTGCTACCTTCACCTAAGCCAATATGTGGTTGACTAGAGTGTTGGATTGAAGAAGCAGGTTGTCAGGCCCGTGGGATTGAAGAGGTTGTTTTTCAATCTTGTGAGAAACTCTCTCCATGTGAGAGAACTATTGGGAATTGAATTCCTAAAGGATCCCAACTACAGTTACAGTTCTCTAGGACTTCCTGTCCAACCTATTGTTGAATCCTTGGAAGGGAAGTGGGGAAGCCAAATTATTGTTGAGAAGAGAAGGGGCACACTTCCTGGGGTGGGACAGACATGTGGGGAATGAGAGACTATAGGTTGGTAGTTTGAATTGGATCCTGGGAAGAAAGCCTTCCTGTTGTCTGTATTGTCTCAGCCTAGATAGGAATCTCTTTACCTAGGTGGAGTTTAGTCCCAGCTAAGGGGTGACCCACAGTTGAGAGCTTTGAGCAACGTGGTCTAAGGCTGGGAAGTTCATGGAAGTTCTGCACATAGTTGGCGGTCTTCTATAAAATATAAGTATCAATTATGTGTCCAATTGAATGTTTTGTACTTGTACATGTCTTTATAATTATGAGTATTATCGTGTATGTTGAATGTATAGGCTTATTTTTTTTTTTCATGATTCTATGCATTAGAAGAATGTATCTATATGTATTAAATTTGTATAAATATATACAATAGAAATGAAGAATTATTATGTGGCATAGCCCAACGACCTAAATCTAGGGATGTTACAATTTGGCTTTAGATCTTAGTAAGAGTGTGTTATGGACTAGCATGGTCCGACATGAAAGGATGGGGATGTTACAAATTGGTATCAGAGCCCCAGTTTCCAACACTGATCCTGGATGGGCTGAGCAAGTTGAGGTGATTCACTTGTGTGGAATTGGGAAAAATCCCCAAAACAATTTGTTGTTAAATTCATGGAAAATTGGAAACTTTGATATAGGTGACCTTTATAGTGAAACTTTTCATTGTGCCAAGAGTACCCTGTAACAACTTGGCGATCCTATTGCAGTTGTTGAATTAGGATGGAAATTTTTGGGTCTTACAACCATTCCTAACGAACAACCTAAATCCATTCGATGACAAGGAATGAGAATAAAAAGAGGGACCCATTTTCTTCATATTTCTTGGAAAGAGCATCAACCACTACATTTTCTTTTCCCTTCTTGTAAATTATCTCATAATCATATCCAAAAAGATTGGTCACCCATTTTCATTTCTCTGGGGATGAAATCCATTGATCCAAGAAGTACTTGAGGCTCTAATGATCTGTTTTAATTTGGAAGCATTGTCCCAATAAACAAGGGCACTATAGATCCACTACATGCAAAATAGCCAACATTTCCTTTTCATAGATCGATTGGCCCAAATTTCACTCCAAAAACTATTTTCTAGTGAAATACAAAGTTAATCCATCTTGCATAAGGATTGTCCCAATTCCTCTCCCTGATGCATCACATTCCATAAAAAAGGTCTTGGTGATGTCAGGTAGGGCTAGTATAGGATTATTCCACATAGCTCCTTTCAAGGATTTCAAGGATTGGTTAGTAGATGGAGTCCAACTGAAAGAATTATTTTTAAGGATATTTGTTAGAGCCTCGATTTTTCCATAATTCTAAACAAACTTGTGATAATATCTCGTTAAACCTAGGAAACCACTCAAACTTTTAAGAGTTTTAGGATGAGGCCAATTCTGCATAGTTTCAATTTTCTTAGGATCCACTTGTATACCATCTTTGCCAAAAGTATGACCCAGGTAATCAACTTCAGAGACACCAAAATAACATTTAGACTGTTTGAGGAAAATTTTGTGCTTGGAGAGGATATGGAGAACTTGATCCACATGGGTGAGATTGGAATTCCAAGTTTACTATAAATGATAATATCATCAAAGAATACCAACACAAAGTGATGGAGGGAAGGTTGAAAGACATGATGGAGGGAATTACAGAGACTAAAGGGAATGACCAAGAACTCATAGTGGCCCTCATGAGTGTGAAATGAAGTCTTGGGTATGTCTTCCTCTTTCATATGTATCTGGTGGTATCTAGAATGAAGGTCAATTTTGGTAAAGTATTGAGCCCCATTGAGTTCATCTAGAAGGTTATATATGTCAAGAATGAGAAATTTGTCCTTGATGGTAAGTTTGTTGAAGGAACAAAAATTAGGAGACATGAACTAAGTTCCTTCCTTATTGAGGACCATAACAATAGGGGAATAATAGGGGATGGTACAAGGATGGATAACACCCGCTTCTAGAAATTCTTGGACAATTTTCTCAATTTCATTTTTTTGAGAAAAGGGATGGTGATAAGGGTGCTTGGGAGGAAGACTACCTAGAATTAAAGGAACATAATGGTCATGGTTTCAGCATGAGGGGGAAAGAACCTGGGGAGTTTGAATAATAGTTTGATGTTGGGAAAAGATAGATTGAAGTTCAGTCTGCACATAGGGAGTCTCAAAGACTTGAATGGAATGGAGTTGGGAAATGATGCATGAATGACCATTTTTGAGTAACTTTTCCATGTAGTCAGAACTGATTATCTTTAGAGAGATTGTTGTACTGCCTTGGAATTTATATTGTTTTCCTTCCTATTGGAATTTCATAGTCATATCCTTAAAATCCATGGTTATGGGGCCTAGAGTGCATAGACATTCAACACTAAGAAAAATGTCACAACCACCCATGTCAATAGAAAACATGCGATATTTCAAGTTATAATGACCAATTTGTAGGTGCACATTTTCACAATGGCCCCCACATTTCATGGGACCACCATTCAAAATCATGTTTTGAAAATTGTTGACAACACAAATATAACAATTGATTTCTTGGGCAAGGCAGTGATGAATGAAATTATCAGTGATTCCACTATCAACTAAGATGATGAATTTCATGTACTTAATGTAACCAATCAATTTGAGGGTTTGGGGAGTAGAAAATCTAGTGAGAGCATTCATTGAAATCAATGGTTCAACTTGGGGAGGATCAGAGGGTATTGTAAGATCATTTTCTTGAGGTAGTGTTGCCTCGATTGAAACCTTAACATATTCATCTGAAACATCCTCTGAAATGTACATAAAAGGTTTATGTTCTTTACACTTGTGCCCAAGAAAATATTTCTCATCACAATTATAACAAAGTCCCTTGAGTTGGCATTCATCCATTTCTTCCCATGTTAAATTTTGGACCTTGAGAGGAGTTCTTAGAGGGGCATGATTAGGATGTCGAGGGAGGAGAATAAAAGAGGTTTTTTTGTTCTAGGAAAATATGACTTGTTGTACCTCCTTGGAAAATTTACTTGCTTCCAACCAAGTCCAGGGGCAATCCATGAGGACCTGGGCTCAGATTTCATCCTTGAGGACACTTATAAATCATTCATGGAAGAAGATATTGATCATACCCTCCATTTGGAAAGACAAGTTATTGAAGGTGGCGATAAAATATTCCACCATTCCAAACTATTTCAACTTAGTCAAACAACCTAAATGGTGGGTGTCTGTGTCAAAGTGTGCATACAACTCAACAAAAAACTATGTCCAAGCAACATACCCTTAGAATGCATGTCTACGCCATTGCCACCATTACATTGTTTCCGATACAAATAGAGAATGTTGTAATAAAGCTTGTTCAAGTCATCGGTAATGTCATACAGGGAAAAATAACGTTCCATCTGAGTGACCCAAATTGTTGGATCTGAACCATCAAATTTGTTCACCTCAACCCTGGGAAGATGGGGGTCATGATTGGAATGAAAGTTCAGAGGATTGGAAGATTCAACACCTTCAACTTGGGGGTTTGCTCCAGAGGATAAAGGACCCTTGGATAAGAATTTTTGGAAAGCAAAGTGGATTTCTTCTATTTGGCTAGAGAGTTATATATACCAATACAATTAGGGAAATGAGAGGAAACCAATGAGATAAGTTCCAAATAGGGGTGTTGGGTTTACTAGAAAAAAAATTTCTTGAAAATGATAGGTACCATTGCAAGAAGGGAGAAGAGAGGAATCTAATGGGATAAGTGAACATTAAGGATGTCAGGAAGGGGTCAGGTCCGTGAGAAAAAAAGGGCTTGAAAATGACAGATACCACTGTGATCAGGGAAAATAGAGGAATCAAATGGAATAGGTCTCAAATAATGGTGTAAGAAAGACCTAGAGTTTTTCTTTTTTACTCTTGTGGATTTATACTCCAATCTAAATAATATTACTGTGTCGAAATGTCCAAATTCTTAATAGAAAAAATGTGTAGTAACTTTGAAACCATAACATAGGAGGTAAGGTTTCACAACCATAATGTCTTTTTTGTTCCTTGTCTGGTGTGTTTCCCCTAGTTAGGGTTTACAAGGTCCCTATGAACAAGGGTTTTCTCTGTGCTATAGCTCTATGATATATGTGTGAGTTTGAACAATAGTAATTGAACCAATATCTCAGGGAACCAACTAAGGAGGCTCAATCGTACCCTTAGTCGTACTACCCGATTACCCAAGTACTAGAGAGTATCTTCCCAAGTGTTGTTATCGGTGGCACTATAACAACCACGCGGTTGATTGGATGATATAGGGTTGGTTTTAGGAGACCTAGGAAACTCCCGATATACCTACTGATACATGGGAGAGATGTTCATGTAAATATTATGTCTGATATAATACTACTCTATGGGTACCAACAAGGGTTACAGAGGTTTCCAACAAGGGAGAAACTTTCATTTCTAGGAAACCCCATGAAATATCTTGTATTTATTGCATGTAGTCTTCCTCACAGTAGTTTTACCTAATGAACAACATATATTTGTTCTTTAAAGATGTCGACAGTACACGTTTATACCTTGCAAAAACAAATTACCCACAATTCCTGCCAAGGAAAGCGCTCTGATACCACTTGTAAGGTATCGGATATAATATAATATGAACGAACATGACTATTGAATAGATAACAATGAAACAAAAAAATATTGAAAAGAGAAATACCATAAATAATACCTTTATTGAAAGAAATCAATGTTCACTTGCCTCTTCGAGGGGGAAACCTCCAGTAGAGAAAATCTCTATTACAATAATTCTCAAGACAAAGCTTTCCCATGCCTCTTATGATTATTTATACTAATTCTATATTCTAAATAACATTCTAGAGGAAGATCTTTCTAGAAGCAAAAGCTTCTATTAGGTCTTCTTACATTGACTTGTTCATTTTTATTAAATATGCCTTATTGACTAATGTCGTCCTTTATTACATGGAAAATATATTATTCTATCGATGTGAGGGGTTAGGGAGGTTAGGTCCCTAACGTCATATATCCTCGCCATTAACTACAATAATTGTCCCTCCACCGCAGAAGCACCAACCTTGTGCAAACCATCATGATGACATTCCTCATCACCTTCGCCATAAACTGCAATCACTTCTAGCTCCCAGTGAAGTACAAGTCTCTCATCATTAGAGTTATGTGCACTTTTGACATGGAATAAAGAGACACCATATCCACATCTGCCACATGATCATGCTAGCAATTTGACACCCCATCCAAGGATTCAATTTCTCTCTCTTAAAGAAACCTAAAAAGGCAATAATTTTCTTACTTCTTATTAAGTTACTTTATGCTTAACATAGTATAACTAGTCCTTGTTAAGATTGAAATATGCCAAACTTTTATAAATAATGTTTGTTAATATTTAAAGATGACATACTATTGATTATATGAGTTTTGATTTGATTATAAGAGTTTTGATTGAATTATGTTTTTTGAACATGTGTGTCTCTTGGCAATATATTTGCAATGTTATTATTGATAAAAAAAATAAATCCTTAAGTTGTTCATCATTGTTGGACACACCGTCTACACTGAGGGGGGGGGGGCGGTGAATAGTGTAGGGATCTTTTTCCCAAAACTTTCCTTTCACAAAACTCATTAGTTAGCAATCACCATTTACTCATTACTTATTGTTGTCATTTATAATCAGTTAAATGTGAACATATATCAGCAATATATCATCAACAAATCATCACCACAAGGAACAAAAGGAATAAAAGATGTATGTACAATTTTCTTTTATTATGGACTACAATCCTTGGGTTATCAACAACAACTGAATAGAATACAACTCTACAAGAGCACCAGCTCTATAATGAAAGACTCAACTTACACCCTCAGCACCAATAGAGATGAGGCAACAATCCTCAACAGATATCAATATGTCATAGGTAGGCGACCTGTCGATAGTGCATCACGCATATGTACACGCCCTACCAGTAGTACTTCTCACATATGTACATGGCTGATCTGTACTACAACCTGTGTATCACATCTGAGTTACTTAGGGTTTTCTCTGCAATATCAAATCAGATCCTCTGCAACCTTATATCATATTCTCTTATGTCTTTCATTGTCCAATTTGACCCCTAACCAGTCACAACACATCCAAGCTCTCCAACAACTTACTCATGCTCCTCAACCATACAATATGAGTGCTGCTCAATCATGTATAAGAAATCAACATATTATGGAAATCATATCAGTACTGAATCTTAAGAGTGTTTCTCACTCTATCAACCAACACAAACCACATCACAACAACCATACCAAAAATGCCTTAAGTATTCACTACAGAACAAGAAAGAGTATCTATCAAGACAACAATGTAACCATACTAGAGTTTATATGGCAGATCTGAGCCCATAGAATGTAGATATGGAACCTGCTTAATTTTTCAAGAGTTTGTCATCAACTCAACCACAAGTCTTCATGAATTCATCCACTGTCCGCACCTTATCCTTATTCATCTCACGTATGTACGTGCCCTCACTCATTGTATCCCATGTATACCTCATAAACTAGGGTTTCTGAACTTCCTAGACTTTTTCCGTCATGATCTCAAACTTGCTGAAACTTTGATGCATCCATGAGATCCTCCATATCTCCTCTCTCTCAGAATACATGCTCAAGAGATACATAATAGATTCATATACACAAGATACCCTTGCCTCTTATTTATACTCTCCAAGTATCTTCCTTAGAATCATCTTCTAGGTCACTTAACCCACTTCTAGGTCACTTAACCCATTTCTAGGTCACTTAACTGATTTCTAGGTCACTTAACCTATTTTAAGGTTAACCACATTCCATAATTAGAAAGTTCTCCATTTAAATATTCCTCCTTGACTTTGTCACTTTTATTTACCATTTAAATAATAATTTATTCTTTGCAAGCTCTTTGACTTCTTTGACCTTTTGGGACTTCAAGCCTACATATGAGGGTCCTTCATCTTCGTAGGGCCATAATTCTCAAACCATGAGGAGTTATGTGACATTCCACATACCAACGGAAATGGAATGACAAGCACTATCCATATAGGATAGTTCCACTGAAAAATTCATTGATCATCAAATCATTATTCCACATATAAGCATGGGTTCTCCAACCATACTTCTAGGATAACTCAACCGTAAAGCGTCTTCCCATGAGGGATTTCACGATAAGGGGACCAATTTGAATTTCATCCATTTGTACACCTTATCAATCATGATAAGACAATAAATATTCATCTTTACATCAATCCAACAATGCATCATATACCAATGAAACCACATCGATCCATCTTCATCAATATACTATGATAAGACATGTATACATCAAACCTTTGAACATTGAAATCATTCAATAATCCTTTGGCACCAATCAATTCCTTGAAATCAATCCTTTGACATCAATCAGTCACTTGACATCAATCCTTTGACATCAGATAATTAAACCTTTGGCATGAATGACAACATGATCCAACAATCTCCCCGTTTGGCATTGATGGCAATACCAACATTGATGTCAACACCAATCATTGATGTCAACATGTAGAAAAGGCATTATCTACATCGATAGTAATTAATCAAATCAATGTTACTATCTTTCCACATCAATAATCATCAGTCACATCAATTTGACTATCTCTCCCCCTTTGACATCAATGGAAAAGGGTCATTTTCCTCTTGGGTCTGCTCCACCTGCTTGAACTTTCCTTGGGGATGCTCCCCCTACTTGAATTCCTTTGATCTTCTTTTTAATAATATCTCCCCCTTTTTAAACAAGGGATATCACTCTGATATTGCTCATGCTCCCCCTATGACCATCGCTCCCCCTGGAATTATGATTTTGTGCTCTTTCTTCAAATATAGGGCTATTTCACCAAATATACACCTCCTAGAATCATGGGAAGAATAATGACTCCCCCTATAGGTATGTCTACCCCTATCTTCTCTGTAATATGAAAAATATTCTACCACTGCAATATGCTTATGCTACAAATGCTACTTCTCAACTAAATCATAGATCAATAGCTCTTTCTATGACGATCCTTGGACCTGTCCATGCATCAAACTTGTGCCATACCATACATCATGAAGCAAAAGACATGTCAACAAAATAGAGAATCGTGAACAAAAATATCAACCATGTACATCCTGTACCAAAATGTGTGCTTACCATGCACAACACCCATGTACATCAACTATGTATATCAACACCATAAAATGTGTCGTAAGATATCATCAATGGAGTGTATCAACCATATGCCTCTACCAACCTTCCACCCATGTGCATCTACTAACATGCCAAACAAGTGTCATATCACTCATGATATGTCTCCACCATGAACCAAGTATCACAATCATGTATCTCAATAAATCAAATGTCTTAACTATATCATCCCATATTCTAATCAAGTAATACCAATGGTGTGCTTTTAGCCAAGTACATCAACCATGCACCAATACCACAAATAAATGAATACTCATGCATGTATGCCAAATCCACCATAAAACATGTGCCAATCAAATTATTAGTAGGTGCCTCTACCAATGTACTAGAAGTGTACCAATCATGCACCAATTCATCAATGATGTATAACATGATCACCTCATAAAATCACCAACTACATGTCCCAGTATGTAGCCCAACCATATGCCAAATGCATGCACCAAGATATCGAACAAATATGCTTCTAATAATACATCTATGAAACTCAAT